>RHLO01000031.1:0-76664 GCA_003719415.1 Aspergillus olivimuriae | reverse complement strand
GGGAAATAATCCAGACTCATAACCTTTAAGTATAAATAAAGTAAGGCATCAAAACTATTAAATTAACTAATGAGAATGATCTCCTAGAGATACCAGAGGAGATAATCTAAATAAAAAAATATACCTATATATAAACGCGGTTGGGTATGAGATTACTAATACCTGACCTCCGCTTTCTATTTAGGCTAAATAGCCTACTCAAACACCTATCTGAAACCTATATAAATGATTCCGTGGTGTTGCATCTGGCCAAACACCTAGGTGCAGAAGGTGGCATGTCAACAAATTTTAAACCCCTATAATCACCCTATTTTAGGAGATATAGACTTTATATTTAATATATAGCTAGATAAGTACTAAAACTATCTATATCTAAAATATAAAGTCTATATTACCAGTATTTCTAGAGATATAGAGATTTTTAATAATTTCTAACTAAGTAGTAAGTTTTAGGGGTAGTTCTAATCTACCCCTAAAAACCTGCCTCAACCCATAGGGTGGGTTAAAAACCCATAGGATGGGTTAACTAAATCCTCACCCCACCCGCGGGTCCTAGAGGTTGAACCCGCCCCGCCCCATTGCGGGTTCGGGGCAGGTTTTATGGGTTCCCCGAACAACTCTAGTAAGCACTCTCCAGAGGTCAGAGCCCAGTTTTAGGTGGTTATCTATACCATGACTTTCGCTACTAGAATGTTGAACAGATACTTTAGCCTCATACAAAGATTAAAGCAGTTTACTTCATCATATGCTATGTACTTCATGTTCCGACAATCCCAGGAGAAGCCAAGCGCAAGGAAGGGTTAGGCCTTTTATAACTATTTTACTACTAAGTAAGCTTAAATATATTGTAACCACTGCGATATGCATTATGCAAGCCTCATCCTTGAGAAAGGATTCTGCAGAGCATCAATGTCGCTGTTATTAAACTCGCAGTTGATGACATTAAGGATATTTTCAAAACGTTTAACCTCCGGTAAACCTTCCGGGTCGAATTGAGTATTTCGAACGTTAACTTCCTCCGCTGCGAGATATCAATAAGCATTATCAAATCCTCAAATTCAGTCGGATACTCACCTGCGAACATTGCCGAATACGCCGCTGCAATTCTAGCAGTGTCTTGACTTCTCGGCCTAATTGCAAGCAACATGGCGGAGAGAGGAACCACCCAGCGGTCCCCGAAACAGCACTGAGCAATCGTGATTGCCTTTCGGACCTCAGAAGGCGTTGTGATATCCGAAGTCCACGAGTCCTGTCGAAGCTCTATAACTCTGTTCGCAAGGGAATTCCATCTGCCTTCGTCGCCCAGCCCGGGGTGAAGTTCGAATAATCCTGAATCGATCATTTGTTGAAGGGGTACACTTGCACATCTTCCCTCAATCCCTAATTGGCCCTGGGTGATATATTCTCCGAAATAATATCTCTTCCCATATTGTCCGCTTCGCAGGTGCAGGAGATCTTTTAGGCTAGCTGATTCTGAGCTGAAAGCATCGAGAATGTCCAGGTCTTTGATAAATGTGCCCTCTGGGAGCCCACTGGTGTCAAGGATATATATGAATATTCTGCTAAGATCTGGTTTGTCGTAATCTTTCGTGTGACGATATAAGCCATAATGCAACGCAAAAAGTAAGGAGCTAGTCCAGCTCATAAAGTTGCATTGTTCGCCGCATTTCCAGTCAAGATGTGCGTGCACCAGAGTGGCAGCATCAGCTTGCTTGAGGCGAAAGACATCGTCTGGGCGACGGCTATAATCGGTGCTCATCAGGGCTTTTGAAGTAACAATAGACATGCTCGTGCTTCCTGCAGTCCCCGGAGCGACAACACGAAAGAGATATGTAGGGATATCCTGGGCCGAGAAGCATTTCAACTGAGATTTCTGGAACGGATTAGGAGTAAACAATGTACGTTCTGCCATTGTGGGAGCATTCGGTGAGTGGATGTTATCTCGATGCCACAGTGGTGACCTGAAAGGAGTAGCAAAAGCGGCCAGGTGGAGGAGAGAAGGCGGGGTACAGTGTTGTGGCTCCAGTTTATTGGTGAGTTTTCTTGTTTCATGACTGTGTTGGCATCAATGACGTAACTTCTTACCTTAGAACCAATCCATAGAACGAGTGAGCGAGTGTACTTAATAATACATAGAAATTAACATCTCCGAATGCATCTAAACCCCGACTGATGATGGATGTTCAGGAACGGAAAAGCATATTAAGCTCCTCTTTAGTATAGTTGTGCCGCCGTAGTCTTTGCCTAAACCAAACTACGAGTCCCTTTGGTAGTACCTTAGGCCCATACACTCCGTAGACTGCTGTGGGCAAAGGATATCATTCATTCAAATTCTGTCCTGGTATGATTCTGTTATATAACAAACTATACCTGCCCATGGAATCTCTATATCGTTATAACGCCTGTTATATAATCATTTACTTTAGTGCCCTCCTGATGATGGACTGTGAAACACCAGAGTGATACAGTGGATGGTAGGTGCCACAACATCCTATTATTCATGTTGTTGTATTATGCACTGTTGTTGCTAGGAGGGGTCTTCCTGTCTACTTTATGTAGAGAACTCGCCCATTGTCACCTTAGCAGTCTCCAATGATTCCCTGATCGACGGTTATTTTGGCAGATGAAACCATACCCTTTCAGGGTGAAGCTCTGGAGTGTCTATGTGAGCAACCCGGGCTCATAACTTAGGGGAAAATATGAAGGGTAAGTTCACTCCCATGGAGATCCTGCTTATGTAAACACGGACCCATCCTTGCTAGAGTATCACAGCCTCCGTGAAATTCATTACTGGCCTATGGCTGTCCTCTGGCAAGCCACAGTTTGCCCTGGTCTGCCCTGTGGCATGAACCGCCTTGTGGCATGCCATGGTTTCTCATAGATTGGGGTCTGCCCTGTGGCACGAACCGCCTTGTGGCATGAACTCCACAAAGCAGGCCCCAATTTTGGTGGAACTATCGGCCACACTTGTGCTGCTTACAGTGATGATCGTACTTGGCTTGGCCACTTAACTCGTGCCATCACCGTGGTCTCCCATAAATCAGACCGCAATTTTACTGGGCGATATGTTCGGGGCTTGGGTATACCCAGAGAGATATTTATATAACGCAGTTGGCTGCGCAAGTATCGATCTTTGCTTGAAGTCTCGGGGTCCTGCGACCATTCGAAATTACGGAACTACAAGCTTGCAAGGACAAACTACATGGGATCATAACGATTGCGAAATGGGATTTATAATGATGATTTGGTCAACCTGCAGAGGCCGATGGATATTAGAAGAGTTTTGGCTCTGGTTCTACCGTGGTGCGACATAGGACCATGTTGGGAGGACCATGGGGGAATGGGGAGCTTTGGAGATGCTCACATGGCTAAAAGTGAAGAACGTGGAAATCGCTCAGGAACTGGTGGTGGTGTAAGCCAGGTCTCCGTCGCTGGACTGAGGCGCGAATGCAAGACCGTCTTCCGACTCTTTTCTCGTTGGAGGATGATTTCTCTTCACCGATTTCGCGTCGGGAAGATTCGAAAACTATGACCTCAGACCTCTGTTATATTATTTCTGGGTTGAAGAAGTTGGGTCGGTCACGCTTGATTGGTTTATTGGCGAGATGCACCCCAGTGCACGAATACACTCCCAAGTAAAAGTGCGACGGGATCTTCAAACAGATGGACTACTGGAAGTGCTCGCTACTATCCTGATGCTCAAATTACATGAGAAGGATAGAAGAGTGTCGGCAATGACGTTATGCCACTTCGGATTAGTGTACGAATGTCTAACCTTGGCTCCTCGTACGTGAAGATTAGCCACCAGCACATAAGCCACAATACAAAGCATCGAAGAGTACGGATAAAATGCTAAGGCAGGACAATTTTGATGACGACTAGGTGCAAGATGCAATTCTCTCAAGGACTTAGAGGTAATTAATGGGCTGGAAATGGCGTAATTCGCACCTTAGAGAACACCGTCCCAGCTATGACTGGAGGCTTGCCGGTTTATCTAAATAATATGACATTTGGTGCTATAATTCATGCTATAATTCATGTTCTTAGCAGCCAAGTAACACTCAGCACTGCGATTCCTGGAAATAGTATCTGTACAATAGATACTCCTAACAGAGACAAGAGGGGTTTGGGCATGTAAAAGAGGGTTATAAAGGAGGCTACAATTTAATAACAACCGCCATCAGATCCTCTCTGGGTAGCTCAGAAGGGCGTATTCAGTGCCTTTTGAGAGCAAGAACTCATAGGATCCCGGTGTCGAGACATCTGTAACCGGTTGGAGGTCTTGCCCGTAATACGGGCACCCATTCTCTGGGTTTACTGGCACGCGGTGACGCGGAGTATGGGCTCAATCCAACTATCAAAATGGATAAATTAGAGGGGCAAAGATCTGATCAGAGGAAGAGATCAGGGCCCATGAGTATACTACCGGAAGGCTTCTACCGATTCTCACTTTATTGTGAGTAGATGTCTAGATTCAATACTCTAGGTGTTGATCGGGAAGATCTCGGGGTACCGACCACCGGCGGGGGGGAACTTGGCCCGGATATCATCAATCTCGGCCATCTCCGCATCCGTGATCTCAATGAGCTTGCTGTTCTCCTCCACTCGTTCCGCCGTGGTGGCGCCCGGAATCGGAATGATCGTGGGCATCCCGGGACGTCGAGAGAGCGCCCGAGTCCAGTTGATCGCAAGCTGCGCGGGCGTACAGCCCTTCTGCTGGGCGATCTCCTCAACCTTCTCCACCAGCTGAACGTTCTTCTCAAAGTTCTCCCGCTGGAAGCGCGGGAAGTTGAACGAGACCAGCAACGAGTCTTGCGGCAGGTCGTCGAACTTTTTGAATTGACCGGTCAACATGCCGCGGCCGATGGGGGAATAGGCGATGATCGGAATCCCGTACTGGGCGCAGGCCGCTGCGACGCCATTCTCCAGGATGTCGGTGGAAAACCTGCTGTCGTTAACCCCTGTAAGCATTTCAACCGCGAGGATCACGTACAAGGAGAGTTCAGCCTCGACGGCGACGACCTTGGTGTGTTTGACCGCTTCGTGGATGGTCTCCGCCCGCACCTCGGACAGTGCAATGCCTCCGATCTTGCCTGTTTGAATATACTCCTTCTCAATGACCCCAAACGTGACATCCAGAGGAACCGCCGGGTCCCGACGGCCGAATTCAAACATGTCGATCTGCTTGCGGCCGTTGAGCTGCGCAATCGAATTATCAAGGCTGCGGCGCGTGTTCTCCGGCGAGCCGTCGGTCTGGTGGGTTTGCGGGTTGGCTCCGCCCTTGATATTCAGGACGATCTGATCAGCATCGTCGGGGTACTTTTCCAGATACTGCTCGATGAGAACAAGACTGTTGTAATCGGGCGGGCCATAGAATTCCCCGCCGTTCCAACAGGTGCCTATCGACGTTAGCGGCGACAGGAGACGGCTGAACTGGCCAGTCGGAAAACTCGATCCCTACATCCGTTCTGGATTGCAGTGCGCATGGCCGCAAAGGCCTGTTCTCGCGTGGGTGGCGTTGCTCGCCAGGTTAATCCCATCAGACCGAAGCCAATGGGACCGACTTCCTTTCCGCCAATGTCGGGCATCTTGTCTCGGGGCTTAGGCTGCGTGACGGTCACACTGGGCAACTTGGCGTAGTAGGGTACCGGCTCCCTTGCGACGGCCATGCCCGCTTTTTGAACCCTGCCCAAGCTTATCCCCGACGGGCTTTAAGGAACGCGCGCGAAAGATGACCGGCGTTACACTGGCGATGCACGTAAGTCCGAGGTCTAAGTCCGCCAGGTGACGGCTGCGAGGATGGCGCCAGCAGGGGTAGCAATCCGCCTCCCAGACTTGATATCGGTGTCCCTCAAACGAGAGCGTCTGAGATTGTCCATGGGATCCGGCTCGGCAGCTGGCTCGTGCTTGACGACGCGATGTGCAGACGGCCAGACAGGAGTGCTGCGAAGTCGATAGTGGCTGGGATCTCCCCGAACTGCCTCTTCCGCTTTGTCATCAGGGCTACAGACTAAAACCTACGCAATCGATCACAGTTGATTGATTATTACCTGAGGATGGTGGGAGTATCCAGCCAGTATTGTGTTGTCTACGCAGATGACAAGAGAATTCACGATCTGGCGGCGGGCCCTATGAACGGCCCACTCATTTTCTTCATTCATGGATGGCCCGGAACCGCCAGCACCTGGAAGACACAGTTCTTCCGTGTGATTGCCCCTGATATGCCCGGGTATGGGAAGTCGACGGCCCGCCGCGTGATGGCCGACTAGTCCCAGGAGGCTATAGTGGAGGGCATGATTTGGGAACCCTACCTTCTTTCGCTTTTCATGCCTTTCATAAGAAGTATTTTCAACAACCAATCACTACAACGTGTCCACCAAACGTATTTTAAAGTCTCAAACTATCCTGAAAGCTCTCTTTAACACACAGTATAAGTCAGATGCCGTATTCACTCTCCATAGGATCTCCCCTAAGAATGTTAGAGATGTTCAACTTATGCAACTCAGGACAAAAAGAGGCTCGAAACATTATCCATCCAGTTTGGAGAAGTGTATGAGAAAGGATAGTACCCTCTCAGTAGCAAAGAGGATAGTATAAAGGAAGATTAAAAATAATGGCGAAAAACCTATCAGGCTATGTGTTAGTTAAGCGACCTATCTGGCCAGAGTCTAGTTTCAGATTAATCCTAGGTCAGCTACTAGTAAGGAAGGCTCATGAGTCTAAATAGCCACCTTGGTAGCGACGGTATGGCTCCAAAGGAAGGGATGGACAAAGTCATGGATTACCAGATTGAGGAAAGTCGTAATAGTGTATAAAAAACATGAAAGACGGTCTAACATGAGGGGTTCCTATAGATTTCATAAATCCCATACTAAAAGCTGAAAAAGAAGTCCAAAGCAAAGAACAAAAGAAACAACAACAAAACGTAGAGAATACAAAGAAACTCGATTTTAAAGCAAATACAAAGGAAAACAAAGCATCTCAAAAGTGGTGAATCAGCGCAACCTCATCAACCCATAAACCGATGACAAGGAGTTATTCAGAGCCCGGATACTCGCCGAAGCGGTATCATCAGCCGGGGATTGAAGCTTTCTCCCCCTCCGCACCTTGGTTCGGCTTTGTCCATCATCTCTAGGGAAGAAAGGTGCAGCATTCACCCCGAGAGTCGTACCGTAGCTGTGAACAACGGCCAAGTCATCCTGGACATCTGCCAGGGACTGACGCACATCCAACGTGGGGTAGTGTACGAGGGAGCTCGGGCGGCGGTGATGCTCGGCCTTGTAGTCTAATAACATCGCCTGCTCACGCATCGTGGGATTCTGAATGATTTCTTCCACTTGGAGGTCGAGCGTGTGCGGGCTGCTCATGCTATAGAGGGCACAGAGCTGAACCGCGAAAATCAGGTCCCCCCACAGATCAAAGAACGGGGTGTCGGGCGTGTATGTTCCCGGGGCGAGATGAGGGAGCGCCTGCCGCCAGGCCTGCTCCACTTGGGTCCACGAGGTCAGGGACGAGAGAGGTGCTTTGGCACGTTGGGTTTTGTGGGCATGGTAGGTGCGGGTGCGCGCGAGGGACGGTCTGCGATGGTTACGGGGTCCTCCCAAGGGGAAGGCGGTGCCGCAGGGGTTGGCCAGCAGGTAGGTGGAGAGAGGCGCTCCAACATCCGACGACAGGCGGACAATGGAGTCGGTCAACAGATCGGCGAGCTGCTCGGCGAGATCGGGAGGGAAGACTCGGTCCGAGTAGGTCAAGTCGAAGATGTACCGCCCCTGTTCGACGGCGGGGGTCGACCAGATCCAGACATCGGCACAGTCGGTGGGAGGGGAGAAGGCCTCCAGTCGGACACCGGTCTGGCTATCGGCGGGGGCCTGGCCGATGCCATGGCCCAGGTTCGTGTGCTGCAGGATGGAGCTGAAGCGAGTCCAGCGCGGCCAATTGGTGCAGTGCTCGATGATATCCTGGAATCCTAACATCTCATGGGGCATGGTCGACCGGTGTTGGTCCTGCACGGCGTGCAAAAGATCCCCCACGGTCCAGCCAGCTTCCATCCGCACTCGGACCGGAATCATATTCAGACAGGGGCCGGAGATCTGTCCGATCTGGTCGTAGCGAGCGTTCCGGCCGGTGGTCACTTGCCCGAAGACAACATCGGTGGCGGAAAGGAGCTGGGAGAGCACCACGGACCAGGCCGCTTTGATCAGCGTGGCGAAGGTGATGCCTTGGTGGCTGAGCGCGAGCGGTTGAACGGTCCGAATGATGGAGCGGCTGACGGGATTTTGAAACGGTGGTCCGTCGTGAACCACGAGTTGGGTGCTGGGAGCATTGTCCAGCAACTGCCGCCAGAACGCGCGCTCCTCTGTCCGGTTGGCTTGCTGTTGGTAGTGAACATAGAGCGAGAAGTCCGGGACTGGAGCCAGGGAGCTCCCCTGGTAGGCCTGCTTGATGTCCTCCAGGATTCTCGGCACGGACACACCATCGTACTGTGCATGCTGGATGCGGACAATCAGCGTGTGGTGGTGATGGCCCTGCTTGGTCACGATGAAACGGACACTGCCGGCACCCAGGCGAACCGGCCGCAGCATGTCCTCTTGGATGGCCGCAGCCACCAGCTCGTCTCGAGGGCAGCCGTCCTTTTCGTACCGGAAGAACAAGGGCTTATATGCTCGGAGGACGATCTGGTAGAGGTGGCCCTCCCGAACCACAAACACCGTGCGCAGGATAGCGTGGTGCTGAGCCACTTGGGAACAGCTTCTGGCGAGGCGAGGGATATCCAACGGTCCAAAGAAAGGCAGGGCAAAGTAGCAATTATATCCCCGTGTTCGCAAGTGACCGCGGGCCAGGTTCCATGACTGGTGGTCAGTCGCTCGGAGGACATCCTCCACCTGGTCTTCATCGCGGGAATGTTGCGGTGGCGTGCACGTCTCGAGAAATTGGCGTAGGCTGAGCGGACCCAAAGTCGAGAGCCGCTGGTATTCTTCCGGCGCCGCGTCGGTGTCGCCCAGCGCCGCCGCGAGCGCCATTTCATTCAGTCGAGGGCATCGGAAGATCGTGGCGACATCCAGCTGGATGTTGGCGGCGCGTGCGGCAGCGGTCAAACGCATCGCCGCAATTGAATCACCCCCCAGGCGGAAGAAGTCGTGGTCAGCCCCAATGGTGCTGGCCGCGATGCCCAGAGCGCGAGCCCAGAGACTTTGGAGGCGCATCTCCATTTTGGTTGCGGGTTCGCGTTTCAAGGAGGCGGCGCTGCTGACATCCAAGGCATGGTTGTAGGTCTCCTCATCCACCGCTTCGACCCAGCTGGAGATGGTCGGGCGGTCCAGTTTGCCAGAGCGGTTCAGTGGAAGCTCCTCGGCTGCCAGCCAGACCGTCGGCACCATGAAGCTGGGGAGTCGTTCGGCCAGAATGGCACGGAGCCGGGACACATGTCGGATGAGGCTCTCCTTGTACTGGGGCCCGATGAGCTGAATGTTGGGACTTTTGGTTTGTGGTGCGAAACCTTTGAGGGCGAGAGGAGCCACGAGGCGTTTAGCCAATCGCCCAGTGCGTGGTACCGTCACCATGACATGCTGCACCTGGTCATCGCTGAACAGGTGATGCTCGACTTCGCCGAGTTCCAGGCGTTGACCGTTCAGTTTGACCTGCATATCCTTGCGGCCAACAATGCTGAGCGTGCCATCCGGGTTATATCGGACCAGGTCGCCGGTTTTGTACATTCGTCGAGGGGATGAGCCCTGGCCTGCCTGGGCCCATTCGGGGTCGGTAATGAAGGCTGCCTGGGTTTTGGCTGGTTCGTCCAGATAGCAGCGCGCGAGTCCAGGGCCCTCGACCAGCAGCTCGCCGACAAAGCCGACGGGGACCAACTGGTGATGGTCATCGCGGTCGACCACCCAGAGCCGAGCCCCGATGCGATGCCCAATGTTGGCGGGATTCGATTGGGAGGTGATCCCACTCGCACAGTTGGTCCATATCGCACATTCAGCGGGCCCATAGCTGTTGATGAGACAGACCTTCTGGCCCCAGCGATCGAGATTCTCAGTGGTGGCATGCTCTCCACCCAGCACAAGATACTGGAGTGATGGGACATTGTCGGGGTACACGAGACTGGCGACTGTCGGGGTCAAGAACAACCACGTTGCCTGGGTGCGGTTGATGGCAGCGGCCAGATTGCTCATCCGCTCCTCTTCGGAGGGGACGCAGACGCAGCCGCCATGCATCAAGGTGGTGAAGATCTCGCCCATGCTGACATCGTACGTGTAGGCGGCGAATTGCATCACTCGCGCGTTCTGATTGATCTTCAATGCCGTGGCATGCTCGCGAGCGCTGGAGCAGAAGGCGCCGTGTTCCATCACGATCCCCTTTGGGGTACCAGTGCTGCCCGAGGTAAAGACAACAAAGGCCGTGTTGGAGGACGTCACGTTGCTATTGGCAAAGGTATCGTGCATGGGCAAGGAGCCGATGAAGGCCCCATCCACCGCGACCACATGGTCCACCAGAGAGCCCAATGCGTCCTGGTGCACCGCCGTGGTGAGGATAACCCGCGCCGCGGATTTGTCCACCAGAAACTGTTTGCGTGCGGCGGGATACGCGGGATCCAGGACAAGATACGCACCGCCAGCCTTGAGGATCGCAACCATCGAAACGACCGCCCAGGCGGACTTGTGGAAGCAGATAGGGACCAGCGACTCGGGGCCCACGCCCAGCGTCGTCAGATGGTGTGCCAATCGCGAGGTCAGGGTGTTGAGCTGACCATAGGTCAAATGCCCGTCGATGGCAACCACGGCCGGGTGCGAAGGATATTGCGTGGCCATCTCCATAATCACCTCGTGGATGCAGAGGTCGAGTCGTTCCGGAAGTTTGCCATTCCAGCGCAGCAGATCGGCCAAGTCCTGCTGTCCAACGAGGCTCACACGGCGCAGAGGGACTTGATGACTGTGCGTCAATTGATCGAGCACCGTCTCAAAATGGTGTAGCATGTGGTTCATCTGCTCTTCTGCGATCAGCCGGCGATCGATCTTGGCCGTCAGGTCCAGACGGTCGGGTCCCAGGCGACACTCGAGCACAATGGGATAGGTCAGGAACTCTTCGAGTCCCGCCGAGGCCACGTCCTCGAGTTCCCAGAGGCCCTTTCCGTCATTGCCGCCCACTTTCTGTGCAGGCTGGATGACCAGCAGATTCTGGAAGTCGGTCATCGTCTCGTGCTGGGGGCTCAGCCTCTTGATCCGCTGCAGGCCGGCGTGCTCGTACGGAATCATCTTGGTGGTGTGGTCCTGGACGTAGCGGAGGAACTCTATCACCGTCTGCTCCTTGTCCACCAGGAGTCTGACCGGGACGGTGGTGATGGTCGGGCCGGTCAACTCGGCGATACGCTCAATGGGAGCATTACGTCCCGATAGCAGGGCTCCAAATAAGATGTCGTCTGATCCACCATAGTGAGAGAGTACGAGGGCCCACGCGGCGCGGATCAGGGTCCCGGACATGATGCCCTGCTCTATCAACGACCCGATACGGACGGTGTGGGTGACACTGGTATCCGCCCAGGGCATGAACGTCTCGGATTGCCGCGCCGGAAACGTGGTCGGAGTGCCCATAGCAAATTGGTCCCGCCAGTAGCGATCGACTTGGTCCCAATCAATGCCCTGGATGTACTCGATAAAGCGGCCAAAGGGCGGTGGTGGCGGACCCAGCGGACCATCCACCAGATAGGCCCGCTCGACCTCGAAGAGAATGAGAGGCAGGGACCACCCATCATAGAGCGAGTGGTGGGCTGTCCAGACAAAACGACGATCCGCATGGGTTGGACGGACAATGGCATAGCGTGAAAGTGCGACTCCGAGGACCATCTCCTGCTTACGGTCCTGTTCAATATACTCCTGGACGGTGCCCTCGGTAAGCATCCACTGCATCGGCTCATTCATGACAACCTGCAGCGAGCCAGAAGCCTCGGTGTGGATCATGCGTGTTCTCAAGATGGCGTTTCTACGAGCTGTGAGATCCCACGCCCGCTTGAACCGGTCGAGGTTGATGTCCTCCGGAAGTTTGAAGACGCTCTGGAACATATAGGACCCCGGTTGCCGGATGGACAGAAACATTAAGCCTTCCTGGAGGGAGGAGCAGGGCATGATATCTTCCACGGTGTCCCTCTGGATTCCGTGCTGGGCTTCCATGTACTGGAATATATTTTCGGCAGGCTCTGAGGATTTGAGCAGCCTGTATGGGTGGTCAAGATCCTGTGCCGCATTGCCCCGTGTCTGAGCCTCGAGAGACGCGGCCATTTGCCTGAGCTGGGAGAACTGGAAAACCTCTGCGACGCTCAAAGACAATCCGCGTTCGCGGGATGCAGCAGCCAAATGGATCGCCGAGAGGGAGTCACCCCCGAGTTGGATGAAAGTGTCATCGACCCCGATCGATCCTCTATCGACATGCAACACGTTAGCCCACAGCTCCTGTAATGTCTTCTCCATCTCCGTTGTCGGCGCCTGTTTGTTTTCGCCGGCCAGAGAATACTGGCGCAGCCTATCTGCCGGCAAGTTGGACACAACATCAGCCAGATGTCGCCGATCGGCCTTGCCAGAGGGCAACTGAGGCAGAGCAGCCATGGGCACATAGATTGGCGGGACAGCATAGGATGGGAGGTGGCAGGAAAGAGAAGCTTGTAACCCTCGTAGAGTCTGGCGTAGCTCATTCGTCATCGCACTGCTGGAGACAGAGAGCTGCAAACAGGCGATCAGCGTCTTTCGTTGATTCTGCGACCTCAGAGGCACGAAAGCAACAACTACATCGGTCAGGGCTGGCAACAGGAGGCGAATGCGATCTTCCACTTCGAGAAGATTGACCTGTTGCCCGTGCACCTTGACCTGCGCGTCTCTCCGACCGACAAAAGTAAAAGACCCATCAAGGCTATACTTGACAATATCCCCTGTCTTGTACATTCGTCGTGGAGGGCCACCGGTCTCAACCGCCCAGCTCGGGTTGACGATAAAGCTGGCGTTGGTTCGTTCGGGATCATTCAGGTAGCCTCGTGCGAGAGTTGGACCTTCGATGACCAATTCGCCCTCACATCCCACTGGTGCCAGCCGGTCGTGATTGTCGGCATCAACAATCCAACAGGAGGAGCCGACGGGGGATCCAATATCCATGGGATGCGTATTGAGACCAACCGACCGGTTGATGATGGAGAAGACGCAGGTCTCGGACGGACCGTAGCCGTTGATCAGTTGCACCTTGTCGACCCAGGTTTCGATATTGTCACGGCCCAGGGCTTCGCCTCCTAGGACCAGAGTCTTCAGGCTGGGGACCTCGCTGGGGGAAATCGTCCGCACGAGGGATGGCGTGAGAAACGCCCAAGTGGCTCCCAACGCGTCCAGCGCGCCGGGGAGGTCGTTGAGGCGCTGTTCCTCGGAGACGATGCATATACAGGCCCCGTTCACAAGCGCAACAATCGTCTCGAGAATGCTGGCCTCGAAAGCATACGAAGCAAAGTGGAGAATCCGCGAGCTTTGATTCAGGTTCATCGTCTCGCCGTGAACAAGGGCAGCAGTGACGAAGGAGGCGTGCTCCATGACCACGCCCTTGGGCTTGCCGGTGCTCCCCGAGGTGAAGATCACGTATGCAGCGTTATCAGGTACGGCATAGGGAGAAACATAGCCATCTGCAACCGGAGGGGAAAGGCTGATCATGGCGCGGTCCGGCACCAGGACATTTGGTACCAGGGATTCACACATGGCCTGGTGATGGGACGAGCACAGCATGAGAAATGCTCCCGACGCCGACACGATCCCCGCAAGCCTCTCCAGGGGATGAGTAGGATCGATGAAGATGAATGCGCCGCCAGCCTTTAATACAGCTAGCTCACTGACAACTACCCAGAGAGACTTGTCGAAGCAAAGCGGCACGTACACGTTAGGACCAACACCGATCTGAACCAGGTGATTGGCGAGGCGAGACGATAGTCGATCCAACTCATGGTACGTGAGGGTACCATCCCACGACACCACCGCTGAGGAGTCTGGGTATTGTGTGGCATATCGGGAGATCTGCTCGTGGATGCAAGTGTTTTTGCGTGGTGGACAAGTTCCACTCCAAAGACGGATATCCGTCGCATCCTCCTCGCTCAGCAGGCCTAGCGATCCGACCCGTTCTTGAGGGGACGCGGGAGAGTCTAGTAGTTGGAGCAAGAGATTCTCTAATTGATATAGAATGCGCCGAACCTGCTCCTCCGTCAGTGCAGCCGAAGCATACCGGGCGAGGATGTGAATATCTCCATCGACCCGCGACTGGCTGAATTCAAGGAGCAGTCCATACGCGCGTGTGCTGGCTTGGAACTGGCCCGCCGCTCGGTGACCCCAAAAGACGTCGTCCAGCCCTGGGCGAGAGGAACCAAAGTCCATGTGCAGCACGACATCAAAATGGCAGGCTGCATCGGCCTCGTCACTTAGACGTGCGATGTGTTGCATTCCGATCTGCTGGAATTCGGCCACTTGCGCTCTTTGATCTCGGATCGTAGTCAGAAAGTCGTGCACCTTCTGGTTGACGTCCACGACTATTCGCATCGGCACCAGCGAAGTGGTGAGGCCCACCATGCCTTGGATGCCGGAGAGCTGCATGTCACGCCCTGAAAGAACTTCGCCGAAGACAATGTCCGGGGAGTCAGCCCAGCGGCTCATGATGATCGCCCACGCACCGTGGACGGCGGCGGGTAGCAAGTCCTTGGATTTGCTGTTGGTGGGCATGCTAACAAGATAGTGGAATTCGGAGTCGGCTTGCTCCCTCTGCGTACCGACAAGTCTGGAAGGGAAATGGGTCGTCTGGAGGCCACTAAACTGCGCCTTCCAGAAGTCACTCGCGCGATCGTCACGACGAAGAATGTCCACTTTCTGTAGAAAGGCTGCGAAGGGGACGGTCGTAGGGAGTGAGAGACCCTCATAGGCTCTCTGGACCAACTGCAGAACTAGATGGACCGATACCGAGTCGCAAACTGCCTGGTGAACCGTCCAAACAAGGGAAGAGGGCTCTGAAAAGGCAAGGCGCATTAGAGGCTGGCCATACGTAAAGGCGTCGGCCTTGTCGGTTGCGAGATAATCCTCCAGATTGACAACGGTTGCAAGGGTCGGGTCCTCCTTCATCACGGCCAGTACTGATCGCTCCAGTCGAGACAGGAAAAAGATGCGAGAGCGCAGGATGGCTTGCTTGGTCACAACGGCTCTCCAAGCAGTCTGCAATTGATCTCTGTTGATGTGTGCAGGCAGATGGAAAACGTTTTGCAGCACATAAGCAGTGGGCTCCCTCTCAGTGGCCAGCATGACAGCCTCTTGTGAGGGGGTGCACGAGTGAATCTCTTCGATCGTCCCTGGGGATAGCTGGTAGCTTTTCTCTATCTCCTCTGCCACTTGTACCGATTCGGAGACTTTTGGTTGCATCGCTTCCCCATCCTTGGCCTGGTCGACTAGAGCTGCCATGTCCCGCAATTTCGGTTTTTGGAAGACCATCTCGACGGCCAGGGGGAGGTCCTGACCACGCGCAAGACTGGCGAGCCACACTGCGTTGACCGAGTCGCCGCCGAGTCGCAAGAAGCTGTCGTCGACCCCGATGGAATCTGGCGGGATGTTGAGCGCCTGTGCCCACAAGTGTTGAAGGGCCATCTCCGTGCTGGTCGACGGGGGACGCTTGGTCCCATCCACCAGGCCATAGTGGGCTACCTCATCGGCGCCGAACGCTGCAGCAATCTGTCGAAGGGTTTTGCGACTCGTCTTGCCGGAAACGGTCCGTGGCATTGTTGAGGTGGGGATAAACAGTGAAGGGACCATAAAAGTAGCCAAATGGTCGGATAGAATATCGATAGTCTTCAGAAGCGTCTCGCGCAGGACTGGGGAGACCTGCAGAAGATGATCAGTCCCCTGTACTCTTTCTAGGCCTTCTTGGGTCTCCAGGCACAGGAAAGCCGCCAGCATCGATTGGCCGCCGCGATGAGATGGCTTCACAAGTTCGACTGCGAGGTCGTCAATTCCTGGAAGAGCCTGTCGGATCTGGTATTCGACCTCGCCCAAGTCCACGCGCTGACCTCGAATCTTGGCCTGCGAGTCTTGACGGCCCATGTACGTTATCGTGCCGTCCAGATTGTAGCGGGCAAGGTCACCTGAATGGTAACGAAGTGTCGGGGAGCTGTCTACTCCGGCGAATAACGACGCCTTGAACACACCCGCGGTTTTGGCCTCGTCGTTGAGATAGCCACGAGCCAAGGTTGGCCCCTCGATAACCAATTGACCCGCAGCGCCGACTGCCTCCAAGTGTTCGGGATTGACAGGGTCGACAATCCAAATACGGCCAACATACGGGCGACCAATATTGTTGGGATGGATCGAGTCGTGTCCCGACATATCCGCGGTCGTACACCAAACGGTGGTTTCTGTAACTCCGTAGATGTTGATCAGGCGCACGGAGCCATCCCACATGGCCACATCTGTTCGGGCCAGTTCCTCTCCACCCAGGGCCAGTGTTCGGAGGCATGGGATCTCGGACGGACGAAGGGTGCGTGCCACGGTCGGCGTGAGACAAGCATGGTCCGCTTGCATGGCTTGTATTGAATGCGTCAAGTCTCCCACACGTTGCGATTCGGATATCACACAAACACATCCGCCCTGGGAGAATGCGCCAAGGATGTCTCCAATGCTGACGTCAAAGGTATACGCGGCAAATTGCAGCACCCGCGAAGATGAAGTATAGCCCAGAGCAGTCGCCTGCGCTGTGACACTTGCACAAACACCCCCGTGGGTCTGGATGACACCCTTGGGATTGCCCGTGCTACCGGAAGTATAGATGACAAAGGCAGGGTCACTTGGCTGGATTGGCGGAGCTTCTAAGATGGCGCTGGGACCGTCGATGAGCCGTTCGGAGAGCTGGACAATATGCTTCACATGCAGATCACGGACATGGTGAACACTGGAGGGCGAGGTGACCACCACAAAGGCACCTACATCTCGCGCAATGAGTTGGATGCGCGCAATGGGGTACGATGGGCTTAACGGAACACATGTGCCGCCAGCTTTCAAAATGGCAAGCATGGCCACGATGGCCCAGGTCGACTTTTCAAAGCATGTGGGAACGTAGACCCCACGGCGCACTCCCATCCGCACGAGTTGGGCCGCGAATCTGTCAGTCAACTGATCGAGTTGGTCGTAGTCCAAATCGCGATCCCATCCGGCAACAGCAGCGGCGTGTGGGCATCGCTCCACTTGAAGCTGGAACATTTGAGGAATAGATACATCCAGCACGTCGCCTCGGACAGGATTCCACTCCAGGATCTGCTGGCGGTCTCGCTCGCTGAGTAGCGACACTTTCGATAAGGAAGTTTCAGTGGACTCGAGTAGCGCCTTGAGGATGGTGGTAAAAGTGGATGCAATATTCTCGGCGTGCCAGTCTGAAAGCCCTGGCTTCCAGTAGTTAAGTGCCACTTGAACGGTCTGTGGCGAAGCCGATACGCTGACTGTTATATCGAACTGCAGAGAAACTTGGTTAGTGAAATTGTCCGCCATCTGTATGCGCCATGCTTACCTCTGTAGGGTCATGTGAAGCTACCGGTGTAAACCGAGGGCCCCCAGATGATACATTAGACTGAACTGTCGGTGACCAGTGGATGGTCATGATGGTATTAAACAAGGCGCGGTCTGTAGCTCCCAGCGCATGCTGGATCTCCGCCAAAGAAACGTGCTGATGTGAAAGAGCCTCGGCGTATCTCGTCTGCACCTGCGAGACAAGATCGACGAGCCGGGCAGAATGGTCAATCGAGATTTGCGAGACCAGGATGTTGATGAGCGGGCCGACAATGTCGTCGATACCCTGAACGTCGGCGTCGCGGCCGGAGGTGATGTTGCCAAAGCACACTTGATCCATGCCCGTATATCGGTGCAACAGAAGGCCCCAGACGGACTGGAAGACACTTCCAGCAGTCACACTATGCGTTCGACAGAGGCTTGAGAGGGATGATGCGGCCCAGTTAAGGTCGATGTTCAGCGCTGCGTACTCGCGGGGTGTTTCGGGCAGGTCATCGGAAATGGGGAGGTGGCAAGGGAGTATGTCGCCTAAAGACTGTCGCCAGAAGTCGACCGACTCCTTTGTTGATTTGGAGGCCAGGTACGCAATGTAGTTACGGTATGACGGTGCTGGTGCCGCGGGCAAGTCGTTTGTATATCCCCGACTCAGGTCCTTCAGGATATTGGTCATGGAGGTGGCATCCAGGATGGCATGGTTGGCTTCCAGCTGTACAATGAGCCGTCCGCTATCGGATTGAACAACTGTCAGTCGATGCCGAGGCCGCCTTTCCTGATGGCTCAGGGGCTTCTGTGAGGCCAGAGTGGTCGCGAGATCTGATTCCGCGCACTTTAGAAGTACACTGTTGGCAGGGCTCTCCTTGAGCACCACCTGGTCGTAGAGCGATCCTTCCACGACACTCTCCACGAAAACGGTACGGAGAATTGCATGACGGTCAATCACCTTTTGCCACACGGCCAAGATGCGCTTCGCATCCGGTGCAGCTGATCCGGGCAGCGTCACTTCGAAGGTGAACTTGTCTTCGTACGCACCCGTCGATCGCTGGTGGCTCAGGAGTAGTCCCAGTTGCATTGGAGCACAAGGGTACATATCTTCAATGTCCTCGAAGCTCCAGATATCCCATTGGGGAAGTATATCATCCTGGAGACGGTCCAGGTCGGCATATGAAAGCGCGAGTAGGGGATAGTCACTGAGGGTTGGTCGAGCAGGCATGGCCGACAACTGGGTTGCGGCCCTCTTGAGCGCCTTTTCGTACGCACGCACCCACTTGCGAAGATATGGCAGCTTTTTCATTTGCTTGTTGAGCACAAAATTGGCCTGCAATAAGCCCTCACTAACCACCACGGATATCTCGATAAGTGCCAATCGGGGGGTATTGTCGGCAACATCTGACACAGCCACGGAGCGCTCGATTTGTAGCAACGAGTCCGCGCGGTCTAGCTGTTGAAATTGGCCGAGATAGTTGAATAGGATCTCGACCGGCTGATGCAGCGCGAAGGACTGTCGGCCGGCTTCGGTCAAGTAGCGCGATGTGAAGTAGTCAAAGCCGCTATTGGGAATCGCACGCCGTCGATCCTTGATCTGCCGGATGAGGTCAATCAGATCACTCGCCTGGTCATTGACTGACAGAGGTAGCATGGTCGTTAACCAGCCGACGGTGGTAGAAAGATCAATCTCAGGCGACCATGGTTCTCGCCCGTGTCCCTCAGTCACCACCGATGGCATGCGCCGGTCAGGGAAGACCTGCCTGAAGGAGTTGTAAAGCGCTCCGATGAATACATCCACCGGGTCAGTGCCAAGCGCAGTGTGGGAATCATTCAGTAGGATGCTGGTCGTCGTGCTATCAAGAACAAAACGCTCTGACAGGACTGCGCCATACAGGTTGGATCCATCTGCCATGTCCCAGTATGCATAGTCCGCGGGTGGGACTTCAAACGGCAGCACAGCTGACGGTGACGGCAATGTCAGCGCATGCTCGCGCTGGTCAAGGACCCACCGTTGGAAGGGGAAAGGCTTGTTCTGGTCCAGGTGGTCATGCTCGATGTGGTGTTCAATGTCCTCCATGATCACCCGCCATGAGACGATATCGATAACCAAATGGTGCGCAACGAGATATAGGAGCTGATCATTTGGGTGAACCAGCAGCAAGTCCGCGGAGAAGACAGGCCCATCAATTGGTTCTATGGCCTCCTGCGCCTGTAGCAGGAGACTTGGTATTTGCTTTCGGCCGACCTCTTTGTGGACTCTCATGGTGTAGGAGCCTGTCGCATCTCGAAGGATAGACTGGCTCCAGTGTCCATCAGACGACTTGATGAAACGAGCACGAAGCATTACATGTTTCTGGACCAGGGCGTGGATCGCAGCCTCCACTCTCTGCACAGAAAGTGGGCGGTTGAAGCGCAAGAAGATGCTTTGGTTGAACCGGTTGATCTCGTCACCAGCGCTCTCGATGTAGAGCTGCTGTACAGGGGAAAGATCAAACGGAACACCATATCGGACCTCTTCCACCGACCCGGTGGTCTGGGGCTTGGCCAACTTGACTGACTGGAGCACTTGGCCAAATGTCTTGCTCCGAAGGATGTCCTGGACGTGGACAATGAGGCCTTGCGCTCGCGCGCGAGAAGCCACCTGCATTGCGCTGATGGAATCTCCTCCAATCCCGACAAAAGATCGGTTCGAGGCCAAAGATGCGCGGCTAATGTTCAACACGTAGGCTACGATATCTCGGAATAGCGACTCTGCGGTGCTCTCATTTCCCCCCGTCTCTGCAACCATTGCTGTCGCCTCCCCAAGCAGTTTCGAATCTGCAAGGCTCTCCAGCCAGCGTGCCACTTGGACGCGATCGACCTTGCCGGAAAGATTGAGGGGGATAGATCGAACCACAATCCACACGGAGGGCACCATGTAAGACGGTAGCTCATTGGCAAGGTCCACTTCCAGTGATCTGGTACGGTCGTTCATATTGGGGACGATCTCCAGCTGGTCCATCGTCTCGTCCATCCCCGGTAGTGTGAGTACCGCGACAAGTCGAGACGCACATGTACCTCCTTGAGGAATTGCGACGACTCCATTGAGGATATCGGCGCGCTTGAGTAGATGATGTTCGATCTCAGCCAGTTCCATTCGCTGTCCATGGAGCTTGACCTGTGAGTCTTTGCGCCCGACAAAATCCAGGCTGCCGTCTGAGGTGTATCGGACCAAGTCACCCGTTTTGTATAGACGCTCGTCGCAAGGCAGCCCCAGTCGACGTGCCCACCGTGGGTTGCAGATGAAGACTTGCCCGGTTTTCTCGTCATCGCCCAAGTATCCACGAGAAAGCAGAGGTCCGGAGATCAAAAGCTCTCCCGTGCTTCCCAAGGGAACAAGACGATCATGGTCATGGGGGTCAACAACCCAGGTTCGTCCGAGCAGAGCGGTCCCTATATTAGCAGCGTGTTGCGACCCGGTACCATGCAGTGGTCTACACATGCTGTAGATGGTGCACTCCGCAGGGCCGTAACAGTTCAAAAGGTTCTCTAAAGGAACATCTTCTGCGGTCCATGTGTCAATGTTTTGCTGGTTAACAGCTTCACCAGCCAGCACGAGGGTCTTCAGGCCCGGCACATGTGAGGGATTGACCAGGTTTGCCACAGTGGGAGTCAGGGACGCCCAGTTGGTGGACAGACTTGCAATAGAACCCGTGATGTTGTCCACTCTCTGCTGCTCTGAAGGAATACAAACACACGCGCCATGAATAAGCGAAGTAAAGATATCGCCAATGCTGACGTCAAACACGTAGGATGCGAATTGGAAAACTCGGGTGCCAGGACCAATCTTGAAGACCATGTTTTGAGCCGCAATGCTACTACAGACAGCCGAGTGAGGCAAGACGACCCCCTTGGGTGTCCCGGTGCTGCCGGACGTGTAGATTACAAAGGCTGCTCTGCTTGGGCTGGTGGGCATCAGCGAATCTGTGGCGACCCCGTCAACTCGGAGCGTTGTCGCGTCGTCAACCACCATTACTGGAATCGAGGGAACCTGCGACATCTTGGACTGCATGAGGGCTGATGTTAACACGAGAGTCGCTTTTGAATCTTGTAGAATCGTGTGATGCCGGGTCGAAGGGTGAGCCGGATCGAGGGAGACACAAGCTGCACCTGCTTTCAGAACGGCCAGCATCGAAATTATAGCCCATTTGGATTTCTCGAAGCACAGTCCAATGAAGGTTTCCGGGTTATCGTTGGAAATGTAGGGCCGGAGAGCTCCAGCCAGTCGAGTCGATTCCGCCTCGAGTGCCGCATAGGTGACATCGCCGTCCCATGCACAGATGGCGGGTGCGGATGGAGTCATGGCCGCTTGCCTTGACACGCGCTCATGTACCACATCTTGTATCAGCTCTGTAGGCGCAATTTGCCACGCCCGAAGCTGCTTTTCATCCCGCAGACTGAGGATATTAATATCAGCGACGGTACGGTGAGGGTGTCGGATCATCTGCCACAAGGCTTCTTCAAAGGCGTGAGTCACATTGACAGCCTGCCAATCCGTCACATTGGGGGTGTAGTAGCTAATTGAAATCGTGTTTTCGTTTTCAGACGTGATGATTTGCACGGCCAGATCGTACTGTTCGATGTCAGTGTAATTCATACACATCGCCCATGGTATGATATAGCTTACCTCAGTTGGGTCATGGGCCCCCAGATTTTTGAATGACAGGGCCCTCGGAGGCTGGCCTCTCTCAGATGCCTTTTGCACCGATAGCATGGTGTTAAACAAAGGCCCTTCACTCGACCGGCCAAGCGCATGAAGGACCTGGGCGAGGGATACGTGCTGATGCTCGATGCTGCCGATAAAGGCGCGTTGGACATCGCCCAGAAGGTCTGACACGCTCTGCGTTTCATCTGTGCGCACTCGACATGCTAGCATATTGATGAATGGTCCAACAGCATCTTCAATTCGCTGGACCGGAATGTCTCGGCCCATAGAAATATATCCAAACGAGCTCTCGGCTGTGCCCACGTACGTTCGTAGAACCAGGCCCCATGCCACCTGAAACGCCACAGCTGCTGTCACTTCGTGACTGACACAAAAGTTGCGCAGAATCTCAGGGTCGACATTCAGGCTCAGGGAGGTTGTTTTGAGGGTCTTATTTTCTGTGGGAGTCTTGTTTCTCAGAATAGGGAACAAGCAGGGCTCGACACCATTGAGATAGTCTTTCCAGTACCCGATTCCATCGGCCAGTGGCCGACCTTGGAGGTATCGGATATATTCACTGTATGAGGGTCCGGGGAGGGGATCAAGATGCCCTTCGTATGCCGCAGTCAGGTCACGAAGCAGGATGCCGAGGGAGACCGCATCGACGATCGCGTGGGAGAGCTCAAACTTGCACAACAGTCTTCCGCTCCAAGTTTCACATAGAGTCAGTGTATGTGCCAGCTGGTTAGGCTGGGATCGTCGCGGATGTGACAGCATATCCAGGGCATCGTCATCATTCTTGGTAACAACACGATAGACCACGCACGACGGGTCTTTCAAGATCACCTGATCAAATATACCCTCGCTCGAAACTGCATTGATGAAGACTGCACGAAGGAGCGAATGGCGGCGAACGACCGTTTGCCAGGCTGCTTCCAAGCGGTCGGCAGCGATACTTGCACCCAACGGCGCCGTCACTTCAAACCGGAACTGCACCTGGTAGAGGCTCCATTCGCGACCCTGGCTGAGAAGCAGGCCTTGCTGCATTGGCGAGCAGGGGTAGATATCCTCCACTTCTGCGAAATCAGTGATGCCAATTTCTGCGAGTTTTTGATCCTGAAGATCATCCAACCCATCGTACGACGTGCTCAGGAGAGGGTAGTCACTCAACGTCATGCGAGGACTGAAGCCGGGGAATGAGAGGGCCACAACCTGCAGGTCCTCTTTAAACTGCCGTATCCAGCGCGGAAATCGGTCGACATGGCGCATGTCCCTGTTGTAGATAAAGTTGAATCTAAGTACTCCATGCACAAGCACAGCAGAGACATCAATCAGTGCCATTCTCGCAGCGTCAGCACCCACATCGGAGACCGCCATCTCCTTGGGGAGTTTTTCTTCCTGACAGAACAGAGCATCCTCTCGTTCCAATTGTTGATACTGGCCAAGATAGTTGAACATGACCTCGACCTTAGTGTGGTCTATCGACTGCTGCCGGCCATGTTGATTGAGATAGGAGTAGGCAAAGTAGGGCCATCCATTCCCGGGCAGAGCGTGCCTTTGATCCTTGACATGCCGCACGGCATCCAACAGTGTCGTGTTCTGCGAGATATCTGCTTGCAATGGGGCGATGGTGGTGAACCACCCAACAGTACCGGCGAGATTGATGTCTTGGTCCCATGGTTCACGGCCATGGGCTTCAAAGAACAAGGAGGGTAAGCAGCGATCAGTAAAGATTTTGCTGAATGAGGTCAACAGGCACGCCATGAAGATGTCGGTGGGCTCAGTACGAAGGGCCTTGTGGCAATCAACGACTAGCGCAGCCGACGTATGGATGTCGAGGGTGAAAGACTCCAACTTGGCATCTTTAAAGGTGTTTACGGTTTCAGACATGCCCCAGTAGGTCAAGTCACCGGGTGCCACGTTTGATGGACGACAGCTCGATTCGAGGTGGTGCTCAGCGTACTGTGCTTGCATCTTGTTCCAAGCTTGGAAGGGAAAAGGGGTCTCGGTGGCAATGGGCCCTGGCTGACGGAGCATTTGTTCCATCTCCCCTAGAATGACGCGCCAGGAGACCAAATCTATGACAAGATGGTGGGCCACAGCGTATACGAGCTGCTCGCCAGAAGACAGATTGTACATGTCGATCCAGAATACCGGCCCGTTCACAATATCCAGTTTCTTTTGTAGAGAGTCCATATTCTCCCAAACCTGGTCACGCAAGATCGAAGAGTACACTGAAAAAGGACTCTCAGCAGCGCAGATCTGTTGGACCCAAGACTCATTGGGAGAGATTTTCCTGAAGCGAGCACGAAGCATCGAGTGTCGTTGCACGATTCTTTCCACCACACGGGCCATATCATTGGACGTGACAGGCTGCCGCAGGCGGAGGAAGAAACTCTGATGGAAGTGAGTCGCGCGCTGCTGGGACAGTTGAAAGTAAAGTTCCTGGATGGGCGAGAGGGCGAATTCTTCGCCGATGGGGTCCTCAGGGATCGTCGATGCCGCAGGTCGATCCGACAGCACCCGCATGGCCAGCTCAGACAGGTTCTTACTCTTCAGCACATCGCTAACCGATAAGCGCAGTCCTTCTGCTCGTACAGCCGCAGTTAGTTGCATTGCTGAAATTGAGTCGCCTCCCAAGGATACAAATGAGCGATTGAGCGCAACTTCCTTGGCAGGACGGTTCAAGATGTGTCCACAGAGCGTGCGTAGAACAGACTCGATCGTGCTGCTTTCTCGCTCTACTGCCATTTCCTCCTCTTCTTCGCCGCCTTCCAAGACTGAATCCATTGCCGAAGCGTCGAGGCGCTCGATCCACAAGCTAATTTTTCTCCGATCCAGCTTTCCGGACTGGTTCAATGGAATCTCACTCACGGGCAGCCATACTGTGGGCACCATGTACGGCGGTAGCGTAGCGGAGAGATGTTCACGCGCGCTAGACATGAGTTTTCTTATATTCTGCTGCTCCACTGTCGTCAAGAGTTGGGGCGACGCTCGCTCCAGATGTGGCTGGTCTGCGTTCTGGTTAAACGAGATGACAGCAGTTATGCGCCCCGCGTAGTATCCGTGGCGCGGAAGGAGAACAATCGATCTCTGTAGTCCTTGCTGACCCTGGAGAACAGACTCGATCTCTCCCAGCTCGAGGCGTTGTCCGTGAAGCTTGACCTGCGCATCCTGTCGTCCAAGGTAATCCAGGCTGCCGTCTGCATTGTATCTGACCAGGTCCCCAGTTTTATACATTCGACAGCCTTGCGTGTCACTGCCAAAGAGTGATCTCCATGTGGGATTGGTGATAAACGACATATCTGTCTTGACCGGGTCGTTCAAGTACCCTGCAGAGACAGTTGGACCTTCGACCACGAGTTCGCCAATGCTTCCAATGGGAGCGAGCCGGTTGTGGTCCGATACCTCCGTCACCCACAGGGAGCCCCCAATACCCTGTCCAATATTGGATGGCTTTATACCCTTCCGGCCCAGGTTCCCGTTCCATGCACAATAGATGGTGCACTCCGCAGGCCCGTAGCAGTTGTGTAAGCCATCTAAAGGAGGCTGTGCTTGGCTCCACACGTCCAGTGCTTTCTGTGTCACTGGTTCACCCGCAAGGGCAAGAGTGCGGAGCGTGGGCACTTTGGAAGGTTGCAGCAGGCTGGCAACTGTCGGGGTCAGGGAGGCAAAGTTAACCCTGTGGGCCCTGATGAATGCGGATAAGTCATCGATATCGTTTCTCTGGTCATCGGACGGGATACACACGCAGCCTCCGCGAGTGATGGTGGTGAGAACATCCTGGAGACTAACGTCGAAAATATGCGCAGCAAACTGCAACGCCCTGGTACCAGGTTGGATCGATAAACACGGCCCATGTGCGCTGATGCTGCAACAAAGATTCCGGTGTTGCAGTACAACTCCTTTAGGGGTCCCAGTGCTGCCTGATGTATAGATCAGACAGGCAGGGTGTTCAGGGAGGGACACAACCTGACATGGCTTCATCTCACCCGTCAATGATGCAGAATCCACCCGCATAACAGTCACCCCATGATTCTGGAATTTTGATTCTTGAGAGGCAGAAGCTAGAACAAGAGGTGCTGCTGTATCTTGTATAATATGTCCAAGTCGACCGGAGGGCCATGCAGGGTCTAAAGGCACGAACGCGGCTCCCGCCTTGAGCACACCCAGCATCGCCACAATGTTCCATCTGGACTTCTCGAAGCAGAGTGGTACAAAGCTATTCGCTTTGACTCCGGAGCTCGCAAGCTCCGACATAAGTATAGAGGAATAGTGATCTAGCTCGGCGAAGGTAAAACCACCGTCCCAAGCTGAAACAGCTGGGCTGTGGGGTTGGCTTGAGACCTGGACAGCAAACAGATCATGCACACAACTGTCGACCAGTATTGTCTCTGCTCTGGGTGAATTCCAGGCCTGCAATTGCCTTCGGTTGTGCTCGCTGAAGAGGTTCAGTCCGCTGACCTCTGACGTTGGATGCTGGACGATACCCTGGACGGCCGCTTCAAATGTGCTTGCAATGTTGGCAGCCTGCCAATCTGAGAGACCTGAGCAATAGTAACTGATCGTTGCTTTGACCCCATCCTTCGAAAGGTCTACGCTCACGGAGATGTCGTACTCAGTGGGGTCATGGGCGCCAACTGTCTGAAAGGACAATGGAGCGTCTGCGGAGGCCGGCGTGGTGCGTTGCATGGACATGATCGTATTGAACAATGCCCTTCTGCCCATTTGGAGGTCATGTTGGATCTCTGCGAGGGAGCAGTGTTGGTGCTCTAAGCTGCCCGTGTACTCAGCCTGGGCTCTCTGCACGGATGCCCAGATGGTATCAGCATCTCCAAACACAAGCCGACAGACGAGCATATTGATTAGTGGGCCAACAACCTCGCCGATATGGTCGACAGGACAGTCGCGACCGGCAACAAGGTAACCAAAGCACACATCGCTCGATCCAGTGTATGCGCGAAGAACTAGCGCCCACGCAGTCTGGAGAATATTCGCTGTTGTCACAGAGTAGGTGTCGCAAAACTCTCGCAGAGATCCCACGGTAGAGGAGAGATTAACGCTGACTGTCCTCGGGGTTCTGCCTTGGGAAGCGGCGGTCGAAATATCGAGAGGGATATGGCATGGCTGGATGCCCTCCAGGTATTTCATCCAGTATTGCCTCATCTCTGTTGGGGGGAGGGACTGCATGTACTCGATGTAGCCGCTGTACAACGGCCGATGCTCTGGGATATGCCCGGTGTATGCTCGGAGCCAATCCTGTAGCAAAATTCCTAGTGACGCTCCGTCCATCATGGCATGGTTGACGATGAGGTTGCCATATACCCGGCCGCTCTTGGTCGTGTAGAGGATGAGCTTCTGTAGTGGCTTCTTTGGTTCAAACTGACTTGTTTCGGACTTTTCGGCGAGATTTTCCTCAGTCATGATATCGTGGTCGCTTCTTATGGTAAGGACGGGGGCATCCAGACGCTTGAGGACAGCCTGATGGAACGAGCCATCACACGAGATAGTGTCTGTAAAGAAGGTTCGGAGCATTGCGTGGCGATCGACAACCAACTGCCATGAGGACTGCAGACTTTTGACATCGACGGTATGACCGGTGCGACCCACGACTTCGAACATAAAGTGCACCTCGTAGGTTCCGGGGGACAGGCGTTGACTTAAGAGCAGACCGGCTTGGATTGGAGAGCATGGATACAGGTCTTCGAGCTCCTCTGGCCCTTGAATGCCAAATTCTCGCACACAAGCCTCTTGCAACTTCTCCAGGCCTCGGTAACCCATATTGTGGCTCAGAGGGAAGTCATGCAAGGTGTATTGCTTGGATGTGTGTAGAAGCTTCTGCACCAAGGTCTTGATGGACTGCTCGGTCCTTTGTATCCACAAACGTATACGATCTTGATGCTGCATGCGCTTGTTGTAGCCAAAAGTGAAGCTGGCCACGCCTTGACCCACCACGACCGAAATGTCGAACAGAGCCAGTCGTGGTGTCAGTGGGCCAATGTCAGAAGGGGCGTGACCCCGAGATTCCGGCTTCATCAAAGCGTCCTCTCTCTCAAGTTGCTGGTACTGTCCAAGATAGTTGAAAAGGATTTCCATGGGAAGGTGATTGGAGAACTTCTGCCGTGCCTCTGGGTTACTATAACGAGCCGTGAAGTACGGCCAGCCATTTGCAGGCACTGACCGGCGTCGGTCCTTGACCTGACGCAGCATATGCAGAATATCCTCATCGCACGGGACGTGCAGTGGTACCATGGTTGTGAACCAGCCGACGGTCCGGGACACGTCAATATGATGGTCCCATGGCTCACGGCCATGTCCTTCGCTAAACACTGTGGGTATTGTACGATCGGTGAAAATTGTCGAAAAGGCACGAAGCATGCCAGTTAGGATAACGTCGGTAACGTCGGTGTCGAGTGCTTGGTGACACTTCTCGCTCAGCAGCTGCGTAGTCAGGTTGCTGTCCAAGACAAAGCCAGCATATACAGAGTCGCCCGAAATATTGGGAGATGTTCCCATGCCCCAGTATCTGGGATCTGCTGGCTCAATGGGGAAAGTCAAGACCAGTTCAGTCCGCAGGCGTTTGGCTTGCTCAAGTTGTAATCGCACCCACGTTTGGAAAGCCAATGACTTGGAGAGGGTGTATTCGGGGCGCTGGAGCACGTCTTCGATGTCCTGGAGAATTACTCGCCACGAGACAAGGTCAATCACAAGATGGTGTGCCACTAAGAACACTGACTGGTGACCCTGACCGGCGGCTCTGTTGAAAAATTCAACTGCAAAGACAGGTCCCTTCTGGATATCCATCATCTGGTGTTGGCGTGTCGCAATTATATGCTCCAGGTCCGAATCTGTGCACTCATTATGGACGGCATAGTGGAATGAAGGGTTCCCGGCGGTTACTTCACCCTGCGGAACGAATTGTGTCCATGTCCCTCCAGCATTGACGAATCGAGCTCGAAGCATGGGATGTGCCTCCACAACTTTCGTAAGAGCAAGTCCGAACTGGACCGGATCAATCCACCTTGTTAGTTGGAGGAAGAAGCTCTGGTTGAACTGGGTCACCTCCTGGTCCGACATTTCAAAGTACATTTGCTGGATCGGAGAGAGACTAAACCGCTGGCCTGTCTGATCGTCATCGAGTACTAGCAAAGAATCGAGTAGCGTGGCGCGAGAAGCGATGTCGGAAATCCTCTTGCTGCGAAGAATGTCCTTGACACTTAGTGCAATTCCGAGGCTTCTTGCTCTGGCCACCATCTGCATTGCTGTGATTGAGTCTCCTCCCAGTGAGACGAAAGATCGACTGAGTGGGAGATTATCCTTTCGTCTGTTGAGGACCAAGGCGACCAGGGACTGAATTTCCTGCTCCTGGCTCGTTGAAGGTAGGGAGATCTCTTCTGATACCTCATCCAGGGCAGAACTTGCTTTTCTGAAAGCCGCTGAATCCACGTCTTTAATCCATTGTGTCATCTTCGCCCGGTCGATCTTGCCGGACGCGTTCAACGGGATGGAGTGGACAATCAAATACGCGGCCGGGACCATATATCCGGGCAGCTGGCTCAAGAGATACTCCCGAAGCGACGAGATAGTCGAACGAGCAGCAGAAAGAGCTCGAGTGTCAAGTAGCCTTAGGTCCTGATCGCCAACTCCCTGGTTGATCCCGCTGAGCTGAAGTACCGCCACCAGACTCTGTTGGCCATTTTCCCAACTCCGGACCAGGGCGACGGCTCTCTCAAAATCAGGCTGCGAGAGTATATGGTGCTCGATGTCCCCGAGCTCCAGACGCTGGCCGCGTAGTTTGACTTGGGAATCCTTGCGACCCAGGTAGTCCAACGATCCATCCCAATTATATCGCACGAGATCCCCAGTCACGTACATACGTCTTTGCTCTTGATCGGTGACCTGCGCCCAGGCTGGGTTAATGATGAATGATGCGGCGGTCTTCTCTGCATCATTGAGGTATCCTCGTGACACCAGGGGTCCTTCTACCACCAGTTCTCCGATAAGTCCAATCGGCGTCAGCTGGTGGTAGTTGGTAGGCTCTACCACCCAAAGCCTGGAATTCAAGCCCTGTCCAATGTTGGCGGGCTCGCGACCTCCCTCTCCGACTCTCCCGGTGTAGGCGCAGTAGATGGTACATTCTGCAGGGCCGTAACAATTAAAAAGCTTCACGTGGGAGTCTTTCCAGATTTCAATGGTCTTCTGGGTCACTGCTTCGCCCGCCAGTGCAATCGTCTTCAGAGATGGAACATCCGACGGCTGTATCACGTTTGCCACAGTGGGTGTGATTCCAGCGAAGGTGATTTGCATGTCGTTGATCACTTGTGCAAGCGAGTCCACGCGCTGAGCCTCTGAGGGGACACAGACACAGGCACCTCTGGTGAGCGAGGTGAAGATATCCTGAATGCTAATGTCGAACGCGTACGAGGCAAATTGCAGGACTCTAGTGCCCGGACCGATATCCAAGGTGGAAGCCGATCCGTGGGCCTCCAGACTACTGCACAAGTTTGTGTGTTGTAGAACGACCCCTTTTGGGACCCCTGTGCTTCCAGATGTGTAGATCACGAAGGCTGCGCTTGATGGCGTCGCCACGGTGGCCTGTTGCAGAGCCAGAAACAAGCCCGGCAAGACAGTGACCCTCTCGAGCGAGCTCTCGGAGACCACAACTGGTGTCACACCTGTCTTCTCGAATCGGGATTGGTATTCCTCGCCGACGAGAGCGAGCCTCGCTCCCGTATCTGCAATCACCGTCTCATGGCGGGTGATGGGATGTGCCGGGTCAAGAGGCACACACGCCCCTCCAGCCTTTAGGATAGCGAGCATGGCAATAATAGCATAGCTGGATTTGTTGAAACAGAGCGGTACTTTTGTTTCGGCCATGACTCCCATTCCCACCAGACGCAACGCTAATGTACTGGAAGCCTCTTCAAGCTGGCGGTAAGTGAATTCTCCGTCCCACGCGCAGACTGCCGGCGCATCAGGATGCTCCATTGCTCGCTGTTGGAAAAGGTGATGCACACACGAGTCTACTCTACTCAGAGTAATTTGGGAGTTCCATGACTGCAGTTGCTCTAAGTCCTCTTCAGAGATCATATCCACCGCTGCAAGTGACGTATTGGCGATACTCATATCACGCAATTGGCCGAGAACACGAGCAAAGTGGCCCAAGAGAAGGTTTGCACGGGTATTGGTGATGGTATTTTCGTCAAAGACGGCCGATATGTCGACTGAATGACTGCGCACAACACATTCAAGTACCAGGCTATGCGTGTGGAAGGCACCTCGTGGTGCTTCCTCCATCTCGCCTGAAGCTGACACGGCATGGATTCCCATCCCCGATGCATGATTCTCGTCAACCTCAACGGCTGGCTGGATCACCAACAGGGTCTGGAAATTGCAGGCGGCTTCCGCATCAGCGCCAAACTTGCGGATGTTCTGAAGCCCTGTGTGAGCGTAGGGGATGATATCAGTTGCCTGTTGGTGGACCTGCTGCAGAAAGTGAGAAACCGATAAAGCTGGGGAGATAGGAATCCGTATTGGAACGGTGGTGATGGTGGGCCCAGCCATGTCGTTGATACCTGCCACCGGTGCGTCTCGGCCAGAGAGCGTCATTCCAAAGACAGCCTGGTCGGAATTGGCATATCGGGCGAACACGAGAGCCCAGGCGGCGCGTATGATGGCAGACTCCGTCACATCAGACTCCAGAACATGCGAAAAAGCCACCGTTCGCGAGAGGCTTCTCGGGGCAGGCGTCGCGTCTGCCGGTAGTGGCGAGGGAAAACTGGGGGTCACCGCTCCCAGCAGTTGCGATCGCCAAAAGTGCTCTTCGCTCGCCGGATCGACCTCCATCAAGTGCTGGATGAACTTGGAGTATGGGGGATGCGATATTTCCACCCGGGCCTGACTCGCATATACGCGCTGCAGGTCCGCCATAACCAGACCAGTGGTCCATCCGTCGTATACCGCATGGTGGGTCGACCAGACGAAGTAGCGTTGACCATCCCCTTGGTCGATCACGGCATATCTATTCAGAGAACTGCCGTAATCAACCAGAAGTGCCTTCTTTTGGAGGAGATAGTCCTGTAATGAGGAGCTGTGGTGCCAGTTGGGCTCCTCCTTGATGACGACCTGGTAAGCGCATGAGGCCCGTTCAGAAAATGCGATGCGAGTCCGGAGAATATCATCAGACTGGACCACTTGATTCCACGCGTTTTCAAAGCTGGTCAGGTCAATTTCAGCAGAGAGTGCAAAGACCATATCGTTCAGGTACGCCCCAGCTTGAGTCTGTGACAGAGCCATCAACCCCTCTTGCAGGGAGGTGGCGGGATATATATCTTCGACCTGTTGGACACCAACACCGCACGATGTGGCCAGTTCCTGAAGAACCTCCAATCGGCTGGCTTCTGGAAGAAGCGAGAACGGTTGGACGCACTGCGCCGGCGCCGAGTCTACGACAAGCTTGGTTGCCATGACGTTGAACACGGGATGTTGCAGGATGTCAGCGACAGTGATATGCGCGTTGGCCTGTCTTGCCAGGGCCACCATTCGCATCGCGGCGAGCGAATCTCCTCCAAGTCGCAAGAAATTACTGCTGGTTCCCACCTCGTGCTGAGAGAGTCCAAGAATGCTGCACCACAGAGGCCGTAGCTGCCGTTCGTTGAAAGTCATGGCCGCCTTGTGCGCCTCGTGGCCAGCTATCTCATCGAGGGAATACTTCGTGAGTTCCTCCCGAGACATACCCAATACCATATCACGCAGGGCTGCTCGATCCGTCTTCCTCGAAGCATTGACTGGCATGTGCAACACCGGGATCCACAGTGCCGGAGTCATATATAGCGGCAAGACCGACTCCAAAGAGGTACGGACGGCTTGCAATGACTTTCGAATGGTTGCATCCATCTGCACTCTGAACCCATCGTCACCGGTGGGACTTTGTTGTTGCAGTGTTAGAAACGCGCTGAGTCCTCTAGACTCGATCATCTCGACAGCCACTTGCGAAACCTCTGGACTGCTTGACCGGATGTTGGCTTCGATCTCCCCCAACTCCAGGCGCTGGCCATGGATCTTGACTTGCTTATCTTTTCGTCCCAGGTAGCTCAGGGAGCCGTCGGAATTGTACCGAGCCAGATCGCCCGTGCGATACATTCGACGCCCTGAAGCGCCCCCAACTAGGCGCACCCAGGCTGGGTCGGTGACAAACGACTCCTGCGTTCGTTCCCAGTCGTTGAGATATCCCGCTGACACCAGGGGACCCTCCACAACTAGTTCACCCACACATCCAACTGGCAGCAGAATGTCTGGATTGAAGGGATCCACAAGCCAGAAGCAGCTTGATAGGGGCCATCCAATGTTGGATGCAGAGTGCGCTGGATTTCTTCCGACTTGGCCATTCCAGGAACAGTATATAGTGCATTCAGCGGGTCCGTAGCAGTTGTTGAAACTCTCTAGGCGGGTGTTTGCCCAAATGTCGATCGCTTGCTGCGTAGTCGCCTCGCCCGCCAATGTTAATGTCTTCAGCGAGGGAACATTGGTGGGATCCAAGAATGTCGCAACTGTCGGTGTAAGGCAGGCCCATGTGACTTCGAAGTCTTGAATAAACGCGCTCAGATTGTTTAGCCTCTGTTCCTCTGACGGGATGCATACGCAGGCACCACGCGTGAGAGAGGTAAAGATGTCTTGAAGGCTGATGTCAAACGCGTACGAGGCAAATTGGAGAACACGCTGTCCTGGCTGGATATTCAGACAGCTCCCATGGGCTTCCATGCTCGTGCACACGGTATGGTGGTTCAACATGATACCCTTTGGCACTCCGGTACTGCCCGAGGTGTGGATGATGAATGCCAAAGCATCAGTCCTGACATCTGGCAGCGTATCAGTGAATTGAGGAAGGGCATCTAAAGAATGCTTCTGCACAGGAAGCACAGTCACAGCGAGATGCTCGAACCGTTTGGCCAACGTCGCACTTGTAAGTACCAGTCGCGCATCGACGTTGCATAGGATGGCTTCTAAGCGGGCGTTTGGATGGGAGGGATCCGTGGGTACAACAGTGGCGCCTGCCATTAGGACTGCCATCATTGCGACGATCGCCCAGATGGATTTTTCAAAGCAGCACAGTACGAATGCGCCACGGGCATTGAGCTGAACCAACCTACTGGCGAGCTGCGTCGCCGCGGCATGGAGTTCCTCGTAAGTCATAGAGCCATCCCATGCAGCAATCGCAGGAGCATTAGGTTGCCTCAATGACTGCCTCGCAAACTCGCGGTGAACGCAAGAGTCTATCTTAAACGCTTGTGCACGTTTGCGATTCCATTGCCCGAGTTGAGACAGACTGAGGGGCCCGGTGAGGTTGAGTTCTAGGACAGGCGTAGATGGATCCTGAAGAAGAGCTGAGACGGCAGTTTTCATAGCATCAACCACGTTCTGGACCTGCCAGTCACACAAGGCGGTGCTCCAGTACGTGAGAGATACCGAAGTATGAGTGGCAGATGACATGACATTGACCGTGAGATCGTACTATTGTAGCATCAGAATCCGCTTTTCGACATATACATGCATCGTGGAAGACGTACCTCTGTCGGGTCATGCGACTTGACGCTTTCGAAACCCAAGGATGGTTCTTTTGAAGCCACCGACATCGATTGCGATGCGCCCCGCTGCACGGAGACGATTGTGTTGAATAAGGATGCGCCGGCCAGGTTGAGGTGGTGCTTCAAGCGAGCGAATGGATAATGTTGATGGCCCAGACTCGCAGTATAATCGGATTGCGCACGCTTCACCAGATCCAATAGTGTGTGTGCAGGATGCACATCAAATCGGCCGACAAGCAGGTTGATAAAAGGACCAATGATGCTCTCGATGCCAGGGACACTGGCCTCTCTACCAGCAACGAGGTAACCAAAGCAAACATTGTCAGATCCCACGAACGCACGGAGGACAATGGCCCAGACGGCGTGGAAGAAGTTTGCCACGGTTGTTTCGTTGTCCTCGCAGAACTGACTTAACCTTTGCGTGATATCGTCCAGTGGGACCTCTACTGAACAAAGCTGTTTCTCCGTCTTCGACACATCGGGAAGGGATGGAAGTATGCACGAGTCGATCCCCGAGACGTACTTAGCCCAGTACGCGTCCGCTGAATCGCTCTCTTTGCCTTGGAGGAAGCTAATGTAGTTTCGATACCCCGGAGCATCGTCAGCTGGGAGGGCTCCCTCATAGGCGATCCGAAGCTCATGGAGTAGCAGCCCAACGGATTCTGCATCGACCAGCGCATGATTGACTCTCAGGTCGACCAGTATCTGTCCATCAGCGCCATGGGAGATGATAAAACTATGGTCTGGCTGGCTCATCCGGGGGGTCTCGGGATCGGCGAAAGCATCAACTGTCTTGAGGACCACCTGGAGGTAAGCGCTTTCGTCGGATACACTGTCGATAAAAATAGTCCGCATGATAGCGTTCCGCTTAACGACATGTTGCCAGGCTCTACGCAGTCGAGCCACGTCAACCAGAGTGCCGCTCGGGGCACGGACGGCATAGGTAAAGCTGATCTGGTAGTTGCCTGGTGACTGTTTCTGGCTCAGCAAAAGTCCATCCTGCATTGGGGAGCAAGGGTAAATGTCCTCGACTATAGAATGAACGTCACCGAGTGCCTGATTAAGCCTGTCCAGGCCCTTGTACGTGAGGGAAGGGATCAGCGGGAAATCAGCGAGACTCTGTTGCGGCTGCATGTGAGGAAGTTCTTTGGCCAGTAAAGTCAGACACTTTTCGTACTTCTGAACAAAATCGGCAAAGCAATCCTGGTGTTTCATGTGCTGGTTGAACACAAAGTCGAATCGAGCAGCCCCTTGCACCACAACCACCGATATTTCAATCAAAGCCAGTCGGGTGGCGCCGAAGCTGACATCATGGACCCCAGGAACAGGCTGGTGAGGCTTTAGCAAGGCGTCGTGGCGCTCCAATTGCTGGTACAGCCCGAGGTTATTGAACAAGATCTCCATGGGCCAGTGATGGCCGAATGCCTCTTGGCCGCGGGAGGTTAGGAAACGCGACATGAAGTACCCCAGTCCGCCGTTAGCAACCTTCCTCCGCAGATCTTTGATTTTGTAGACGGAGTCGAGCGGGTTTTGCAGGTCGCTCTGGGTCGCATGGACGGGGGCCATGGCAGTAAACCATCCCACTGTCTGGGAGAGATCGATCGACTCGTCCCAAACCTCTCGTCCATGCGTCTCCACGAACACTGCAGGAAGAGAACCAACGCGGTCAGGGAAGGACTGAGAAAAGGAAGAGAGAAGAGCAGCCAGGAAGATATCATCCGGCTCTGTATTCCATGCTCGGTTGGAGTCCTGGAGGATAGACTGCGTGATGGCGGAATCCAAGACGAATCCCTTGCGGACTGTATCACCATACGTGTTCCGTCGGCGTTGCATTCCCCAATACTCAAACTCCGCACTGGGTAGCTGGAAGGTCAATTCTCGGCCTGGGTCCAGCTGCTCGGCACGCTCGATCTGGCGGTTGACCCAGGTTTGAAAGGAAAAGGGCCGAAGGGCTGGCAGAGGCTTGCCGTTCAAGAGACCCTCCAAGTCACTTAGGATGACACGCCAGGAGACCAGATCAATTACCAAGTGATGGGCAACCAGGTGAAGAAGCTGCTCATTACGATTGTCGATAAAGTCAACCGCAAATACTGGACCCTTTCCAAGATCGAGACTCTGCTGGCTGGTGCACAATAATGCTGCCATGGCTTCGGGGCCAACATCATGGTGTGCAGTAAAACGATAAGTCTCAGGAGATGGAGAGACAAGTTGCTGTGACCACACCCCATCGCGTTGATCGAACCGTGCCCGAAGCATGCTATGGCGCTGGCTGACCTCGAGAATAGCCCGGGAAAGTTCTTTTTCTGACACTCGGCGCGTAAGCCGGAGATAGAAGCTTTGGTTAAAGTGTTTCTCTGGCTGCTGGGACATGGCCATGAACAGGTGCTGCACTGGCGCGAGTGGGAAAGGCGAATCGAGAACTTCGGATTCGTGGGAGGTGTCTACAGTGGCAGAGGCGATCTCGATGCGATTGAGTAAGGCTGTGATGGTCTTACTGCGCAGGATATCCTGGACCTTGACACAGAGACCCTGGGCACGAGCCACAGCAACCAGTTGCATGGCCGTGATCGAGTCACCTCCCAGCCCGAGGAATGACCTTCCAAACAGGACCTTCTCCGGAGGCAGATTCAAAGTCTGCGCAACAAGGGTCCGCAGCTGAACGTGTTTGGAGGTCTGCAATCCTGCGTTGCTCTGGCCCACGAGCTCGTCCTCAGCCTCCGTGTCAACAACCCAGTTGTCTCGGTCTGGCTTCTCTAGTCCCTGGATCCAGTTGATAATTTGGGCTCGATCCACCTTGCCGGACGCATTCAGCGGAATCGACGACACAGCAACCCACACTGACGGAACCATGTATGCCGGAAGTCGGCTAGCCAGACTTTCCTTGACCTTCGCCACTTGGCCCGCGACGGCTCTTTTGTGATCAGCAGTCACAGGCTGCAATGCTCCTATTGCGCTTGTTGCTGTCTTTGGAGCAGAAATAAGTGTAGACTCAATCGAGAGAATGGCCACCAGGCGGTTCTGCTCGGACCCCAAGCCAGGGAAGACAATGACACCATTTTTGACTCTCTCGTCACGCAGTAACGCATACTCGACTTCCCCAAGCTCGATCCGTTGGCCGTGCAGTTTCACCTGAAAGTCCTTACGGCCCAGGTAGTCGAGCGACCCGTCACTGGTATACCGCACCAAATCGCCAGTCTTGTACATTCTGCGAACAGTCTCCCCAGTCGTTGCAGCCCAAGCAGGATTCGTAATAAACGCGGCCTCTGTTTTGGCAGCGTCATTCAAATAACCACGGGCCACTAAGGGGCCCTCCACGACGAGTTCCCCGACACTGCCAATGGGCTGAAGGACATGGTGATTGTCACTGTGTACGACCCACAGTTTACTAGCCAAGCTGTGCCCGATGTTGAATGGTCTGCTCCCCTGGCCCACGCTGCTATTCAACGAGCAGTAGATGGTACACTCCGCTGGGCCATAGCAGTTGTTGAAGCTCTCTAACATACTGCCCGCGGACTGGGACCAGATGTCAACCACTCTCTGCGACACTGCTTCTCCCGCCAGAGTCAGGGTCTTGAGAGTTGGGACCAGCTTAGGTTCCAAAAGATGCCCGGCAACTGTCGGGGTAATGCAGGCCCAATTGACCTGGTACTCATTGATGGCGCCGGCCAGGTCGTTGTTGCGTTGCTGGATGGAAGGGATACAAACACAGCCGCCGCGCGTGATGGTAGTAAGGATATCCTGCAAGCTGATGTCGAAAACATGCGCAGCGAACTGCAAGACACGGCTGGAAGGCCCAATTTGGAGCGCAGATCCGTGAGCGTCCATGCTGGTGCATAGATTTCTATGTTCCAGAACCACCCCTTTCGCCTGGCCAGTACTTCCAGAGGTGTAGATGACCACAGCGGCATTCTGGGGGCCCACCGCCGAACCGGGTACGAGACCGTCTCTGTTGGAAGGCAGCTGAGAGAGCGTCTGCGCATTTACAACGACCGCGTTCACCACCTTGGCGCTGAAATAGGTGCTGTATTGGTCACTGGTGAGAACAATTCGGGCTTGGGTGTCGGCAATAATAGCTTCATGTCGTGCGGCGGGATGCGAGGGGTCCAGAGGAACACAGGCACCTCCGGCCTTTAATACCGCCACCATAGCAATCACATTGAAGGCCGATTTGTCGAAGCAAAGGGGAACCAGGACTTCTGGGCCCACACCGAGGGTCTGGACGTAGTGCGCCAGTCGATTAGCCTGTTGATTGAGCTCCCTGTACGTCAGCGCCTGATCCCATGCTTTGACCGCAGGCGCCAATGGCCGCTGTGCAGCACGCTCTTCAAATAGCTCGTGGACGCAGCGCGAAACACTGTGCAGGGACCTTGGGTTCCATTGACTGATCTGGCTCATTGTCTCTTTGGTGGTGAGTTCAAGGTGGGTAAGCGGCGTTTCTGCTCCATCGATCATCCGACGCAGAGCCGTTTCAAACGTATGCGCCACGTTAGACGCCTGCCACTGGGAGATGCGAGATGCTTGGTAGCTGAGCGAAATGGCGTTGACTTCAGAGCCGCGTAGTGAGGCATTGACCACGATGTCATACTATCAATTCGTCAGATTCAGGGAACATACCGAGAGAATGGAGGGCCACTTACCTCTGTCGGATCGTGCGCGGCGATATTCTCAAACACAATCGCCGGTGTTCGGACCTCGCTGCTTCCAGCATTGGAGGAGACCTGGATCGACAAGATGGTGTTGAACAGCGCTCTCCCGGACAGCCCAAGAGCATGCTGTATCTCTGCCAGCGACGTATGCTGGTGCTCTAAGGCTTCGGCGTATGCGGACTGCACCCCCTCTACCACCGTCGAGAGCCTGTCGGTCGAGGTGACTGATACTCGAGTGACCAACATGTTGATGAAAAGGCCCACGGCATTGGCCGCCTCAGGGACCGGAATGTCGCGACCCGAGTTGATAGATCCAAAGCAGACATCGTTCGATCCGGTGTACGCCTGCAGAACCAACCCCCACGCAGCCCTGAGTAGATTGGCCAGGGTCACTCCATGGTTGTCACAAAACCGTCGCAGGCGAGGGTTGCAATCAGCAATGTCCACGTCCACCGAGTGCAGTTCTCCGAGGTGGCCCTGGCGGTCCCGATCAGCTGGGAAGACGCATGGCTCGAGGCCTTCTAGATGTGATTTCCAGTATTCGACGCCAATATGCTTTGGTTTTCCTTGGATATACTCTACGTACGGCCGATACAGAGGCTTTGTAGTGTCGGGGAAGGGTGGTGCGTTGGTCTCATATGCCTCGGTCAAATCACGGAGGATCAACGAGAAGGATACCGCATCGATGACGGCGTGATTGACCTCGAGCTTGCAAAATACTCTCCCGCTGTCTGTTTCCCAGATGGTAAAGCGATTGGGGGTGCCACCAAGCGCTGGGATCCTTGTGCAATGCTCCTGGATGACAGAGAGAGCTTCTTCGTCTTTGCAAGCGCGCACATCTGCCTGGTTATCACTCTTTCGTAGGACGAGCTGATCAAAGGCGCCCTGTTCGGCCACGCTTTCGATGAACACCGTCCGCAGCATGGCATGACGATCCATAACTCGACTCCAGGCGCGGGCCAACCGCGTGGCGTCGACTGGACCTTTGACCTCCCACATGGACTGAATCGCATAGGCTTGCTCATCCTGCGCATGACTGAGCAGGATGCCCAACTGCAACGGTGTACAGGGATAAATGTCCTCCACCGCCTCGAAGCCGTTCACTCCGAGAGCGGGAAGTACCTCGTTGGCGAGTTTGTCCAGGCCCGCGTAACTCATGGGCAGCAGTGGGAAATCAATGATCGTCCGATTCTCGCGCATAGTGGGCAGCTGCCGGGCTACCATTGTCAGGTTCCTCTCGCATGCGCCGATCCACTCAGCCAGCTTGTCCTGGTGGAGAATGTCATGGGGGTAAACAAAGTCAAAGTGAGCAGCGCCCTGAACCACGGTGGCTGAGACCTCGATAAGGGCGAGTCTGGGCTGCCTGAGGTCGACGTCGAAGATACGTGCTTCATCTGCCTCTTTTTCGGCCGGTACGAACAAGGCATCGTCGCGCTCCAGCTGTTGGTACTGTCCAAAATAGTTGAAAAGGATTTCCATCGGCCAGTGGCCGCGAAACGCTTCCTTGTCCAGATAGCGGAGGTTGAAATATGGCCAGCCATTCTTTGCCACTCGTTGACGCGCATCCTTGGTGCGCCTGATAACATCCATGATCTCTAGGTTGTCCTCCTCACGCACGGTCACGGGGAAGAGAGTGGTGAACCAGCCAACGGTGGTTGCAAGCTCGATGGCATCGTCCCAGGATTCTCTGCCGTGGCCCTCGATGAAAATGCTCGGGGGGGTTGGAGTGGGGAAGACCTCCTGGAAAGAATAGAACAGAGCAGCTAGGAAGATATCAACGGGGTCGGTTCCAAAGACGTCGTTTCCAGGTCCAAGCAGAGTGGAGGTTGTGTCGGGGCTCAAACTAAAGTGAGCTCCCGCCGTGTTGCCATATACATTCTCCTGGGGCTCAGTGAATCCCCAGTACCCAAAGTCTGCTGGCTCGACATCATGTGGGAGCACATCGCCAACGGTGTACGTCTGGCGGACATACTCCGCCTGCGCCTTGAGCCAGGCTTGGAAGGGGAAGGGGACAACTGTAGGCGCAGCTGTCCCAACGATAAAGCTCTCGATCTCTTGAAGAATGATGCGCCATGAGACCAGATCAACGAAGAGATGATGAGCCACCATGTAGAGCAGTTGAGCGCCCTCATCTGTCTGCACTAGATCGGCCCGGAAGACGGGGCCTCTTTCCACATCCAGGCTTAGTTGACTCGAGGCCATAATGTCAGCCACCTTGCTGCGAGGCACCTGGTGGTGGCGGAAGGAGAATGAGGATTCAATGTCCTCTGAAACAACCTGGGCCCATTGCCCTTCGTGGTAAACGATGCGGGCGTGCAACATGGAATGTCGCTTTACCAGGCGTTCGATCGACCTCCGCACTGGCTCGTGGTCAATGGTCTCGCGCAGCCGGACAAACATGCTCTGGTTGAACCGTGAACCAGGATGGCCGGACATTTCGATGAACAGTTGCTGAATCGGGGACAGGGTGAACACGGTGTCGCTCGGATCGGCGATTGAGACCACGGCCTCATTCGCTGTAGCAAGACGAGCGGTCGAAGCGAGCTGGACGATAGTCCGGCTCTTGATAATGTCCTGCACTCGTAGGAAGAGTCCCTCGCTTCGGCTGTGGGCGGACATCTGCATGGCAGTGATGGAGTCTCCTCCGTGGCTGATGAACGACCTGTTCAATCTGATCTTGTCATTTTGTAGCCCAAGTGTCTGCGACATCAGGTTCATAATCCGTTTCTGTACGTCTGATGCTGTACCTTCCGTGGCCTCAGAGCCAGTCATCAGTATCTCCGCCTGTTGGAGCTCCTCTTCTGAGAGTGCTTGGACCCATTCGCTGACCCTTCGGCGGTCCAGCTTTCCGGAGGAACCAAGTGGAATGTCTTGCACCACCAGCCACACGGTTGGGACCATGTATCGGGGGAGCTGATCAAGCAGAGTGTCCTGCACCGTGGACATAATACGCGACACAGTCTCCCGCGCGCCCGTCTCTACCAGGCGTAATTCGGAGTCTCCCTTCTTGACTAGTCCCGCCAGCGAGACGACGGCAACCAACTGTTTTGCACTCCTACCCTGGGCCGGGACGAGCGCGATTGCAGAATTGAAGTGGCCCGTGATATAGTGCTCGACCTCGCTGAGTTCCAGGCGCTGGCCATTCACTTTCGCCTGCATATCCCTCCTCCCGATGAATTCAAGCGTGCCGTCGGACTGATATCGCACCAGGTCTCCCGTACGATACAGCCGCCGAGGCCGCGGGTGGACGTTGATACGTTGGCACCACTCCAGGTCTTCTACAAATACTTCCTGGGTCTTGTCGGGGCTGCCCAGGTACCCCCTGGCCAACTGCGGGCCCTCGATGAGGAGCTCTCCAGCGCTGCCCAGCGGCGCGAGGTGATGAGGGTCATGAGCCCTTGTCACCCACACCCGAACTCCAACGCCCCGGCCGACGACTTTGGGATCCTCCTGGGCCGATTTGATGTGATGGACAAGGCAGAATATTGTGGCTTCGGTTGGCCCATAGCCATTGATCAGTTCGACCCTGCTAGCGTAGGCGTTGATATTCGTTGCTCGGATGGGTTCTCCACCCAGCACCAATGTCTTCAGGTCCTTCATCTCGGTTGGTTCGATCATCGAAACAAACGACGGGGTGAAGAACGCCCAGTTCACTTTGGTATCATTCATGAACCGGACAATATCGAGGGTACGGTCTTGATCGGAGGGGACACACAGGCATCCTCCCTGCAGCAGACATCCAAAAATTTCACACACGCTGACATCAAACCAGAAGGCGCAAAACTGCAGGACTCGGCTGTCCGAGCTTAGGTGCATGGCTGCACCGTGGCTGGCGAGACTCGTGGCCACGGACTGGTGTTCCACCACCACTCCCTTGGGGGCCCCAGTACTACCTGACGTGAACAGCACATACATAGGGTCGCTGGGGGTAACGGAAGAGACTGACTCCCCTTGGCAGTGGGGAATGCGGGCTAGGGTCTCCGAGGAGACGTCGAGTCTGATACCGTCGAATTGGGCATGGAAAGGGGTTTGTGGGGAGGTAATCAGGACGACCGTCGCGGACAACTGACTGAGGATGACCTCGTGTCTCTTGGCTGGCAGTTCTGGGTCAATGGGGACATATGCACCGCCGGCTTTCATCACCGCGAGCATGGATAGAACAGCCCAACGGGACTTCTCCATGCAGATCGGAACGAGCGTGCCGCGTGCCACGCCGAGTGTCCTGAGATGCCTCGCCAGCCGAGAGGACTGTTCACTGAGCTCTCGATAGGTCATCTGTCCGTCGGTGGCACAAATGGCCACGGCAGACGGTCTCTTCTGGGCGGTTTGCTCAAATAGGTCATGGACACAGTTCCTGCTGGGCTCAGGGAGATGGTGGTTCCATCCCTCGATGATACGTTGCATAGAGCCGCCGATGAGTCCAACGCTCCTCAGCTGGGCATTTGGAGCCGCTAAGAAGGACCCGAGCGCTGCATGCATGGTTTGTGCGATATTTCGAGCTTGCCAACCAGGAATAGCAGAGCTCCAGTGTGTGATGGAAAAGCGCGGGTTGGTCTCTGACATGACCACGCCAACCACCAGCTCATACTCGGTGGGATCATGGCTGCCTATGGGACTAAAGGCCAGTCCGTCGGGGCTGCCGGCGAGATCGTTGTTGCCATCGTGCCGCACGGTCATGACGGAGTTGAATAGTCGCTGATTCGACAGTCCCAGGGAATGCTGAATCTCCGCTAGCGAGCAGTGTTGATGTTCAATGCCCGCGAGGTAGTCGTCTTTGATCTGCTTCATCAGCTGTTGGATGCGGACATGTCCACTCGTGTCCGCACGGCAAATGAGCATATTGATAAAGGGCCCAATAGCCGTATCGATGCCCTCAACGGGAATGTCTCGACCGGACGACAAGTAACCGAAGCACACGTCGGCCGAGTGGGTGGTGTAGCAGCTCAAGACCACAGCCCACACCGCTTGGAAGACAGTTGCCATTGTCACCTCATTGTCCCGACAGAAAGCACTGAGTGGTGCTGCAAGACTAGCCAGATTGATCTCTACGTGCTGTTGCTCGTTCTTGGGCCCTTTACTGTCGCCGCTGTTGGTAGGTAGGTGGCAAGGCTCCAACCCTCTAACATAGTTCTTCCAGTAGTTGAGAGCTATTTCAGCCTGTCGATGCTGCAGGTAGCGAATATATGTGGAATATCCGGATCCATCGCCGTGGAGAGTGGCTGTTTCGTATGCCGCCTTGAGATCCTGCAGAACGACGGCCATAGAGTGGGCATCGATGAGGGCGTGACTGATTTCCAGCTTCCACAGCGTCCTCCCCGAAAGGGTCTGGCAGATCCGGAGGCGATGGGCTGGTGAAGACTTGTCGGGTTCTGTGCCTTGAATGGGATTCGAAAGCACTGCCACAGCTTCTTCCTCCTCGTATGCTTGGACCAGTTCCACCCGAATGTTTGGCTCCTTCAATACAATCTGAGTAAACATAGAGCCCTCCGACACTGCATCGATGAAGACGGTCCGAAGGATGTCGTGCTTGGCCACCACCTGATGCCAGGCCTGCACCAGCCGGTCCTGGTCAACCGGGATCGATAGGCCCGATTGAAGGCTGGTGATTTCGTACTGGAAGTGCACATTGTAAACGGCCTCCGATCGCTGCTGGGCTAGAAGGATGCCGTCCTGAATGGGCGATGTGGGATATATGTCGTGGACCTCCAACAAGCCCGAGACCCCCAACTGCTGGATACAGGTCCGCTCAATCTTTTGGAGCGCCGCATAGGAGGCCGTGAGCAAAGGGAAGTCGCTGAGGGTCCGCTGGGCCGGTAGCCCAGCTAAAGCTGGGGCCATATCGCGGAGGCAATTCTCACAATCACGCACCCAGGTCTCGATCTGGTCCCGGTGGGCCATCTGTCTGTTGTAGGCAAAGTCGACCACTGTCGATCCTTCTGCCACAACGACGGAGATCTCAACCAGGGCCATTCGCGTACTTTGCGGGTGAATGTCACTCAGCGCCGTCGTGGGGCTCTTGGGCACCAGGCGGAATAGACTGTCTCCCTGTTCTAGCTGTTGGTATTGTCCGACATAATTGAACAGAAGTTCCATGGGCATATGGCGCCGGAAGAGAGTACGGCCACGGGAGTTGCAGAAGCGTGACAGGAAATAGGGAGTGCCATTCGCAGGCAACTTCCGCCTCTGGTCCTTGATGGTTCGAAGCGCGTCGATGATATCCCCGGCATCGTGACGGGCGAGTGAGGACGGCCCAAGAGCAGTAAACCACCCGACCGTTTCGGTGAGGTCCACCTCTGCATCCCAGTCGTCTGGGGTATCTCGCCCGTGCGTCTCCGTGAAGACAGTGGGTGCTCGGCGATCAGCAAAGGTTCGGTTGAAGGAGAAGAGTACGGCGGCCAGGAAGACGTCGGCCGCCTCTGCTCGAAGGACATCGTAGGCTCCCGACAGAATAGTGCTCATGGTAGCTTTGTCGATCTGACACATTCCATGGACTACATCCGCGTACTGATTCGGTTTGTTTTGCATGTCCCAGTACACATAGTTTGCCTCTGCGACCTCGAAGGGGAGAACGCGCTCCGGAGACAGGGCTGCAGTCTCCGCCTTGACGGCCTGTAGGCGCACCCAACCCGCAAACGAAAACGGGGGCTGAGAAGGAATCTTTCCGGAGGTGAGGATCTTCTCCAGGTCGGTGAGAATAATTCTCCAGGAGACAAGGTCAATGACCAGGTGATGGGCAGTGAGGAAAAGCTGTTGTTTGGCTTCGTCTGTGTGATTGAGCACATCCACCGAGAAGATCGGGCCTCTCTCGATATCAATACTGTTCTGGCTATCTAGTATGGCGATGTCCACCTCATCCGGTGTACGCACCGAATGGACCCTGCAACGGTACGAAGCCGAGGCCGACTGCATCCGTTGTTGCCATCGGCCATCAGCGTTAGCAAAGAGCGTTCGCAGCATTGAATGTCGCTGCACTACGGCGTCCAATGCCGAACGGATAGCCTGGGTCTCCACCCGTCGGGAAAGCTGTACGAAGAAGCTCTGGTTGTAGTGAGACGGCGTCTGGTTCGCGATGTCGAAATACAGCTGCTGCACCGGAGACAGATCGAAAGCCATGTCCGTCTGTTCATGCCGGACATGAGTCGATGCGGCCGGCTGCCCGGCCAGGGAGACTAGATGAGCCAAGGACTTGGATCGCATGATATCTCGCACTCGGAGCCGAAGCCCATGATCCTCGCGGGCTTTCGCAACAACCTGCATTGCGGTAATGGAGTCTCCGCCCAGCCGGATGAAAGATTTACTGAGGCTGATGGCCTCCAGCGGACTTCCAAGAACCTGGGCTACAACGCCCCGGAGCTGGCCTTCTGTCTCGGTGGCCGGGAGCGCCGGTGTGCCTGGGTCTACTGCTTCACTCTCACGTAGGCAGTCTGGGTCCAGTTCTTCGACCCAGTGAGCAACACCAACCCGGTCGACTTTGCGAGATAGGTTCAAGGGAATGTCGGCGACGAGAACCCAGTAGCTGGGAATCATATACGCAGGGAGACTCTCCGCAAGGCTCTCACTCAGGCGCGCCAGAGCTGCATGGCCTCTTGGATCGTTGCGTACGATTTCTAGCGCGGCCTCAGTAGACGATCTGTTCTGGAGGGCCACCACGGCGACAAGCTGGCCTTTCCCCGGGCCCGTCTTGGGCACCACGATCAACCCATTCTGGACGTCAGGAGCCGACAAGATGCGCTGTTCGATGTCCCCGAGCTCCACGCGCTGGCCATGGATTTTGATCTGCGAGTCCTTGCGTCCGAGATAGTCCAGGGACCCATCCGCATTGTATCGCACGAGGTCGCCGGTCTTGTACATTCTTCGCTCGGTGCCAGAGCCCTGAGGTCGAAGGTGGCCAGCCCATCTCGGATTGATGATAAAGGACGCGGCTGTCTTGTCTGCATCCTGGTGATAGCCGCGAGCCACCAGAGGTCCTTCAACGACCAGCTCTCCAACGGCTCCGACGGGCACCAGTTGATGGTAGTTCTGCGGGCTCACTACCCACAGCAAGCTCCTCAATGCTCGGCCGATATTCGAAGCGCTTTGGCCAGGAGCCCCGACAGTCGCGGTCTGTGCACAGTAGATACTACATTCTGCGGGTCCGTAGCAATTGTGCAACCCAGAAAGCTCTGCCTTGCTCCACAGATTCACGGTCGCTTGATCGACAGCCTCGCCGGCCAAGGCCAGAGTCTTCACCGTGGGAATCGTAGACGGATCGAGGAGACGCGCGACGGTCGGGGTCAATCCCATCCAGTTCACCTGCTGGTCACGGATAAAGGCAGACAGCTCGACGATATCCATCCGCTGTTGCTCTGACGGTACGCAGATGCAGGCTCCGCGTGTCAGGGAAGTGAAAATGTCTTGAATGCTAATATCAAAGACGTAGGCGGCGAACTGAAGGACACGCACACCCGGTTTGATGCCCAATACCGTGCCATGTGCATCCATCGACGCGCAGACCGATCGATGCTCGAGGACGACGCCTTTGGGAACGCCTGTACTGCCCGAGGTGTAGATCACGAATGCTGGCGTGCTGGGAGTCGGCGTCTGGCGGGGGAAAGGGTATGCGGTGGGTGCTGCCTCAATTGCAGTCGCGTCCACCACCAAGACCTTCTGGTATCCGGCGATCGATGGGTTTTTGTTCCCCGATGAAGTCAAGAGCACCTTTGCATTGGTGTCCTTGATAATCTGGTTCAAGCGATCAGGTGGGTGCGCTGGATCTAAATGGACACAGGCGCCTCCGGCTTTTAACACGCCAACCATGGCAACAATCGCCCACATTGACTTTTCAAAGCAGAGCAGGACCAGACCGTCTGGTCCAACGCCCCAGGACACTAGTTGCATAGCCAAGCGCGTGGAGAGCTCGTCGAGTTCGGCGTATGATAAAAAGCCGTCCCAAGCCGCAACTGCAGAAGCTGACGGTTGTTTTGAAACGACTTGAGAGAACAGATCATGAACGCAGGCCTCGATGCCCGTGGGCATGGAACGGTTCCATGCATTAATCTGCTGCACGTTTCGGGGACTCAACGTAGCGAGGTCTTCGGCCCGTTGGTCGGGGGCATCAATCATACTCTGGAGAATCTGCGCATAGGTGCTGGCCACATTCTCGGCCTGCCAGGACGACACCGCCGGAGAGCGATAGCTGATGGAGATGCGAATGGAATCCTCCATTGTGGTGGCATTCACCATGAGGTCAAACTAAATAGGGATATCGTAGATCAGTCTTTGCTCGCTCCTTGCGTCTCTGCGACAGTCTTACCTCAGTGGGATCGTATGCATCCACATTCTCAAAGGTCAATCCGGTGGACAAGGCATGGCCCGCGTGGTCTTGCTGAATCGATAAAATGGTGTTGAAGAGCTTTCCCCGGGACGGGCCTAGCTCATGTTGAATTTGAGCGAGCGAGAAGTGCTGGTGCTCCAGCGCGGCGGCGTAATCACCTTGCACTTTCTGGACCAGCACCGCAACAGAATCCGACGTGGTGGCCACCAGCCTACACACGAGGGTATTGATAATCGGTCCCACCATGTCCTGGATCCCTTCGACTGGGACGTCTCGGCCGTGAGCGAGAGACCCAAAGGAAACATCATCGCTGAGCGTGTACGCGCGCAGAACCAGCAGCCATGCCGCGCGCAAGATATTGGGAACCGTGGCCGAAATGGTCTCTCCCAGCTGGGCCAGCTGCGCGAGAGAGAAGCTCAACTCCACGTCGGTGGACTGGAGCTCTGGGGTTTCGTTGCTCCAGGTGGAGGGGAAAATACAGGGCTGTGCGTCGGCCAGATGCGTCGTCCAGTACTGGAGAGCAGCCCCATCCGGCTGACCTTGGATATATCGGATGTAACTGCTATATGGAGGGGCTTGTCCCTCGGGGAGCCGCTGGTCGTATGCCAGCTGCAGGTCTCGAATCATCAGGCTGATGGATGCTGCGTCTAGAATGGCATGGCTCGCTTCTAAGCGCACTAGAATCTCCTTCGGAGACGCTGTACAGATGACCAGTCGGTGTAGTGGACGCAGGGCATTGTCGTCGCCCCTGGCGGACGTTCGAGGGCACCGGTCGAGGACATCCCCGGCGGAGTCGGACTCGGCTTGAATGCACAGAGTCGGGGGCGTAACCCGTCGCAGGACCAGCTGGTCAAAGAGACCGTTTCCCCCGGCGTTCTCCACAAACACGGTCCTCAGCATGGTGTGCCGACTGACCACGCGGTTCCACGCCGCCAGCAGACGATCCACATCCACCGGAGCTGAGCCTGCCCTGACTCGGAAGGTAAACGCCGTCTCGTAGAGTCCATCCTGGCGGCTCTGGCTCAAGAAGAGCGCCTGCTGCATGGGCGAGGTGGGATAGATATCCTCGACGATCTCGTCAAACTGTCCATCGGGCCAATCCAGCCCACGCACTTGATCGAGCTCTGGATGGGTGGCCTTCCATAAGGGGAAATCGGCGAGAGTCCGCTGCGACGGTGTGGACGAGGACCAACCGGTAGACAATTCCACCAGCGTCTTCTGGTATTGCTGCACCCAGCCCGCGATGCGGTCTTGTTTGGCCATTTTGTTGCTGAAGGCAATCTCGAAGCGAGCCATCCCCTGCAGGATCACAATCGAGATCTCCAGCAAGGCCATGCGGGTGACGGCGGGCCCAATATTGGAGACAGCCCCTTCCAGATCCTGCTTCGCTTCGGGCTTCACCACGGCATCGGCCGCTTCCAGCTGTTGAAACTGGCCCATGTAGTTGAAGAGCACTTCCATCTGCGCGTGATCCCCGTATCGCGCGCGTCCCTCGTCGGTGAGATAGCGGGCCGCAAAGTACGGCGCACCATGCTGCGGGAGGCTCCGACGACAGTCCTTGGTCCGCCGGAGCGCTTCGCCCAACGGACTCGCGGTCGAAATATGCAGCGGAGAGATGGTGGTGAACCAGCCCACGGTGCTGCTGGGGTCCCAGGCGGCGGGGTCCCAGCTTTCGCGGCCATGTCCTTCGATATAGACGGCGGGTACGGGACGATCGGGGAAGGATTCGTGGAAGGAATGGAACAGGGCGGCCAGGAAGAGCTCGACAGGCTCGGTGCCCAAGGGGTGATTGCATTCGCCCAGCAGCTGCTGCGTCGTGGACTGGTCCAGCAGGAAGCTTTCCGTCGTCAGATCGGCCTGCCGGTTCGGCTGCCCGCGCATGCCCCAATACTCCCAGTCCGCCGGTGGAACGTCGTACGGCAGCACGCGGTCGATCTGTAGATGGTCGTGGGCATGACGGGCCTGCGCGGCCACCCAGGCCTGGAAAGACAGAGGCTGCATGGGAGCAGGCCGACGGGTCTTTCGGAGGGATTCCAGGTCGGCCAGCATGATGCGCCAGGAGAGGAGGTCAATCACCAGGTGGTGGACGACGAGGTAAAGTAACTGGCCGTCGCCCTTGACGTTGAACACGTCGGCCGTCATGAGGGGGCCATGGACCGGATCAATTGCCATCTGACTGCTCGTCATGCGAGCAGCAACATCTGCGCGAGCGTCGACATCATGAGCCTGGAATCGATAGGACCCGGCGACATCGGCGGTGATGCGCTGCTTCCACACCCCCTCGCTGTCTCGCCTGAAGCGGGCTCGCAGCATGGAATGCTTACGCACGATGCTCTCGATATCTCCCGCCAGGTCCGTAATCGAGGCGTCTGAGACGAGCCGCAGGAACAGGCTTTGGTTGGTGTGGTCGACCTCGTGTCCGGCCCGGGCGAAGTAGAACCTCTGCACCGGGGAGAGATCGAACCACTGGTCCAGGACTTCTTCATACTGCTGGGTCTCGGTCGTCTCCAGGGGACGGGCGACGAGAGCCAACTGGGCAATCGATGGGCTCTGGAGCACGTCCTGGACTGTGACCAAGATCCCCTCGCCTCGGCATCGCGCCACCAACTGCATGGCGGTAATCGAGTCGCCGCCGAGCCGAACGAACGACTTGCCCATGGACAGCTGGGATTCGGGGAGATTGAGCGTCTTTGCAATCGCCGTCTGCAGTGCCCTGTCCACATCCGTCGCTGCCACGGTCTCTGCCGCGGGATGGTCCAGGGCCGACAGAGCGATTTGATACAGCTCCTCGTCCATGGCTTCGGCCCATTGCACGAGCCGGGCCCGGTCAATCTTCCCAGAGGTGTTCAATGGGAGAGACGCCAGCGGGAGCCACAGGGTCGGTACCATGTACACGGGCAGCTGAGCCGACAAGTGCTCGTGGATGCGCGACATCTGGGCTGTCGCTGCTTCCCATGCCGCCCCCTCCAGCACGCGGATGTCGCTCTGCGCGGCGTCGGATCCGTGGAACGAGAGCAATGCCACAACCTTGTCGGCGCATCGGCCCTGTCGCGGGAGCAGTGTGAGGGCCGCCTGCACCGACGCATGCTGCCGGATGGTGGTTTCGATCTCGGCCAGTTCGATTCGTTGTCCGTGGAGCTTGATCTGACTATCACCGCGGCCCAAGTACCGCAGACTGCCATCCGCATTATACCGGACCAGATCGCCCGTGCGATAGACACGGCCCCGACGGTGGACGAGCTGCAGCCACGCCGGATTCTCCAGGAAGCTTTGCCCCGTGCGAGTCGGGTCATTCATGTAGCCATCCGACACAATCGGGCCCTCGACCACGAGTTCGCCGGGGACCCCGATGGGCACCAGTCGTTGGGGGTCGTCCTGATTGACCACCCAGAGGGCGCCGCCGATGGCTCGACCGATGTCTCCGACTCGACCGGCGTGGCCGACCTGGCCCTGCCAGGCACAGTAGATGGTACATTCGGCCGGTCCGTAGCAGTTGTTGAGATCCACCGCGGCGGACCAGATCTCGGCCGCGGTGTGGGTGATGGCCTCGCCGGCCAGTGTGAGCGTCTTGAGGCTCGGCACGTCGGCCGGCGTCAAGAGGCTCGCTACCGTCGGGGTGAGGCAGGCATGGTTCGCTTGCATCTGGTGGATTGCCCCGGCGAGGTTATTCATGCGATCCTCCTCGGAGGGGACGCACACGCATCCGCCGCGTATCAAAGTCGTCAGGATGTCTTGCAGGCTGATGTCAAAGACATAGGCGGCGAATTGGAAGACGCGCGAGTGCCGGTTGATGCGCAAGACCTCCCCATGCGCCTGGGCACTGGTAACCAGGTTGTCGTGCCGGAGCAGCACCCCTTTGGGCTCGCCGGTGCTGCCCGAGGTAAACATCACCACCGCGACGTCCTCGGGCCGGGCAGCCTGCGTCGAGAGACGAGCTTCGTGCCTGGTGGGCTCATTCCACCGGCGGGTGGCATCGACCGGTAGCACCGTGGGCACGATCGCGGCCAGGGTCGACATGCTGGCGCTACTTGTCAGGGCTATACTGGCGTCCACCGCCTGGATGATCTTTCGCAATCGGCCCTCGGGGTGGTTCGGGTCGAGAGGCACTATGGCGGCCCCTGTGCGCAGAACCGCCAGCATCGCAACGATGGCCCATTTGGACTTCTCAAAGCATAGCGGCACTTTCACGCCGGGGCCCACGCCCCGATCCGAGAGATCCTGCGCGAGGTGTTCAGACCGCTGCCCGAGCTCTTGATAGGTCCAGGTGCCATCCCATGCGCAAACGGCTTCCTCGCGCGGGTGCGTCTGGATCTGTTCCAGAATGCGGTCGTGGACGCACTCGCGGATGCGCGGGGGTAACGTCGCATTCCAGCGGCGGATCTGGTCCATATCTCCGTCGCTGATGGTGCCAATCTCCTGCAGCGGCCGGGAGCCTTTACCGACCCAGAGCTGGCGGACAATCTGCTCGAATTGACGGAGGATGCGCGGCATCTGCGCCTCGGGGATGACTGTCTCGTCGTACTGCGCCTCGAGCGTCCACTCCTCAGCACCGAGTTTCACTTCGACCACCAATGCGTACGTATGGAAGCCCGGGAGCTCGCTCGGAACGTGGTCCATCTCCAACGACGGCGCATCGCGGTCCTGCTCGGCTTGACCGCGCGCCAGCACGGGCTGCACGACCACCAGGGTGCGGAACTGGCACGCCGCCTGGGCCGAGGAGCTCATCTTGCGGATGCGTTGGAGACCGGCATGCTGGTGGGGAATCATGGCTGTCACGGCGTCTTGCACCTGCTGGAGATACTGCGCGACGGTGATGGCCGCAGGCACGCGCACGCGGACAGGCACCGTGGTGATAGTCGGCCCAACGACCTGTTCGATGCCACGCACCGGGGCGTCTCGGCCGGAGAGGGTCATGCCAAAGGTGACATCGCTGGCGGCGGCATACTGCGCCAGCAGGATCCCCCAGGCGGCGCGGACATAGGTGCTGGCCGTGATGGTCCGCGGCGGGCCGGCGGCCAGGCGCATCGCGTAGTCGCACCGGGCCTGTGCGCGGGCTCCGAGCCCGGTGGATGGCAGCGCTGGAAAGTCGGGGGTATGGGCGCCATCCAAGTATGTGGTCCAGAAGGCCTCGTCGGTCGATGTCTGGCCGGTGCGCAGAGACCGGATAAACAGTTTGAACGGTAGCAATGGTGACGACGGCGCTGACCCCGTCTGATATGCCTCCGCTGCCTGGTTGAGGATCAAGGCCATACTCCAGGCGTCAAAGACGGCATGGTGCGCCGTCAACACAAAATATCGCTGCTCCGGGCCGTCGTCGCGGACGGTCACCAAACCATATTGCACCAGAGGGGCGCCATAATCCACCGGCCGGTTGCGTGCGCCCTCGCGATACGCGCGCAGGTCGACCGCGGTCTGCCACTCGGGGCGTTCGTCCGGCTTCAACACCACCTGCACGGCGCCTCCGGCCTTGTCTGAGTGTACGATGCGTGTGCGCAGGATGTCGGTGGCCGCGAAGACTGCCTCCCACGCACGCTGGAACCGGTCGAGGTCGACGGATGGGCCGAGGGCAAAGGTGTTTTGGGCGACGTAGGCGGCGGGTCGGTCAATCGACAGCGCCATGAGGCCCTCCTGAAGCGGCGTACATGGATAGATGTCCTGGATGAGCTCGGCGCGGACTCTCGCCTGCCGAGGCCGTTTCTCGGCCATATTGCTGGTCTCTGGCGTGGTTAGCCTGGCAATGCGTGGAGACTACTTACTTGGGTTGGGTGGTTCGTGATGGGAACTGGGTTCTCGTCCATGCGGTGGTGTCAATGGGACGTTCAATGCGCATGTACGAGCTGTGATGCTATACTGAAGCTTGTTGGAATCGGCCTCAGCACTGCATGTCCAGCAGTCGTCCGTCATACTACTGACTACTGGCTACTATTCCCTCCAAGACGGGATCATACTGGCGGATACGGTATTGGAAATACGGGTGTTTCATGACATCTCGCTCGTACAGTATTCGACTAGTACGGCCATGACCAACTGATACTCATGCCCCCCAACCGCATCGTCGCAGGATTCCGGCGCGATGTAACGAACGCAGCCCCTGCCTTGGTTCAGGATCCCACCTGGATGAGCGTGCTCACCCACGCTGCAACAACTCGCGCACGCTGTGATCCTGGCGATCCGCCAGCCAGCGATCCAACGCCTCCCGGAGCGCCGCCTCCGATTTGCCCTCGACGCCAATGCCGCGATCCATCAACGCCCATTCCACCTCGGCCACAGGCCATTCGCGCGGCCCAGTCTGGCAGGACGCAATGAGCTGGTCATCAGTCTCCAAATATTGCACACGTCGGTGGAAGCGACGTTGCAGGAGGGCGGTGGGCGGTCTCCACCAGCGTCCCTGTAATCCAAGGGCCCGGCACACCTGCACCAGGTCTGCTGGCGGAGGCCCTGCCCGGCGGGATTGGGCGTCCGCCTGGCGGTGCCGGTGCTTCTGCACTTGTTGCGGCGTCCAGCAGGTCCAGGGCACCTGGTTGGCCAGCAGGAAGACCACCAGAGGGGTCAACTCTCCGCAGCAGAGGCAGACCAGGGCGAACAGGGGCACCCGGCGGATGTCGTGCCGATTGCGGTGCAAGAGCTGGAATTGCGTGCGCGTCAGACGGCCGACCTCGATGGCCTGGTCGACGGTCATCTGTTGGGCCCGGAGCGAGCGCTTAATCGCCCGCGCCGTCTGATAGTTGAGGAAGACATGGCGCAGGCCGGTGCGGTAGAAGGCCAGATAGGCCTTGCCCGTCGCATACAGATGGCCCAGGACGCCTTGTCCGGGCTGTCGGACGGGCACCTCCAGCGGGGCTGGGCGTGTGGTGCCCAGATCGGGCTGAATCTCTATCCCAGACGAACGATGACGAGCCTGGAGCGCCCAGAGAGGGTTCGGAGGCGGCATGGGCAGCCGCCGACCCAACCCGGGGGCGTAAGGGATGCGTCGTGGGGGGAGCATTGGCGTTGGTGACGGGGTTTTTGAGAGAGTTCTGTCAGAGGAAAGGTGGTTTGCGAGTGATTCTCTGCAAGAGGGATCAAGACGATCGCGGGGGAGGGATCGAAGGATGTGTGCGCATAGGGCGAGAGATATATGTATGTATAGGCGGTCCCTGGATGCAATGCAAGATCGCTGACTGCAATGCAGAGGATGCCAAGCGATCATCCCCGATACCATTCTCAAAGGAGTAATTTCGGCCAGATCACAATATCTCATCTCAGGATTTTGACGATGAGGCAGACCACTACCGGAGATGTATTCCATATGTAGTGGTAGATAGGTACCCTTCCTTCATGTCGTGCGAGAACCGCATATAGTTCAAAATTATTAGTAACCTCCTGGTACAGACAACCGACCAAAGCAGGAGCTATCTGAATTTAAGCAGGTTGACTGGCAGATTAGAAAGGAAGCAAGGAAGTAATACAAGAAAAGAAGCGAAGAAGCAGAGAACTAAAGGAATAGAGGCTTCGGATTAGTTAAAAAAATATATCTTATGTAGTGTCGCTTTTTAAGAGGTCTCGTAAGATGAATCAAGTCATTTTTATATAATAGAACTGTGTGGGATGGCCGGTCTACTACCTATACCTATGGCTGGCTATCTACCTGCCTGCCACTTGTCTACACAGTTTTCTACCCGCAGAAGGTAGGTAGTACGAGTACAATCACTGAGCATCCTTTCAATTGCGGTTGGCAGTCTTGAATTACATCCAGTTGCCACCTATATGCATATATATATATATATGTATATCTATGGATATATATGTATACTTGCCGACTTAGTCCGTCCTCTCCACCACCAATGCACTGGCTCCTCCTCCCCCATTGCACACAGCTGCACATCCTATCTTTTCCCCCGTCCGCTTCAACACCGACAGTAAAGTGACGACAATGCGACAGCCCGAGGACCCCAGCGGATGGCCGAGAGCTACACTCCCGCCGTGCTGATTGACCTTCACACGGTCCAGGGCCAGGAGCTGGATGTTGGCGAGCGTGGCCACTGCATACGCTTCATTGATTTCCATCGCCCCGAGCTCCTCCACGCCCAGGCGAGCCCGTTGCAAGGCTTTGGGGATTGCCAGGGCCGGGGCCGTCGGGAAATGCGACGGTTCCGTCGCTGCATCAGCCCATCCACGCACACGGGCGAGGGGCGTGACGGCATGCTGTCGCATGCAAGATTCTGACATCAAGAGGACGGCCGACGCCCCGTCACTCAGCGCCGAGGCGTTTCCCGCGGTCACGGTGCCGCCGTTGGGGAGAAAGGCGGGGGGTAAGGTGGCCAGCTTCTCTCGCTGGAGCTGGCGCCATCATCAGTCGCGGCGATATAGATCGGACACGGCGCGCGCTCACCTGGGCCGGAAGCTCATCCTGCGTGACGACGGTGTCGGGCAACGTCACCGGCGTGATCTCGTCCTGGAACCAGCCCTGGGCGTGTGCCCGCTGTGCTTTCTCGTAGCTCTGCACACTATAGTCGTCCTGTTGCGCGCGGGAGATGCGATGGATGGACGCGCACATCTCTGCCTTGATGCCCATGTGATGCCGCTTCCCATACGCATCGGTCAGCCCGTCGACCAGCATCCCATTCACCACTGAATGGGGGGCGCCCTCCCCCGGGCGCAGGTACAGGGGGGCATTGGACATGGACTCCATGCCCCCGGCGATCACCACCTGCGCCTGTCCAGCCGCGATGGTCTGGGCCGCCAGGGTGATGGCCTTCATCCCGGAGGAGCACACTTTGTTGATGCTGGTGCACACGGTCGTTGGAGGCAGGCCGGCGGCGAGGGCGCATTGTCGGGCTGGATTCTGGCCGAGACTGTCGCCACCGGAACGGTCAGTGTAAGAGGACAATCAGAATGTAAATGCCGGGACTACTCGCTTGGCGGAGAGAACGTTGCCCATGAACACTTCCTCGACGAGATCGGACGAGATTTTGTCGGCTCGATCGACGGCGCCTGGCTTGGCATCACCAACTCTGTTCGGGCAGGACTCCCGGCGTCACGCACCTTGGATGGCGAGGGCGCCCAGCTGGATGGCGGACAGACTACTTAGGGAGCTTCCGGGGGTCAATCCACTGTCATTCATGAACCTGGTCCGGGAAGAAGCTCTCACCCTCGAAATGCGCCCTGGGGCGTTCGGACCGCCGACACAATGTAGACCTCCTCGAGTTGGAGCATTTTCTGGGAGGGCGCACGAAGGAGATCAATGAAAGAAGAAGCAGGGGACTTGCATTGAGAATGCATGTGGAGAGCTCCGGTTATTATAGACCGTAAACCCCCCTATAAGGAGCCCATATGGAGGGATCCCCGCCGTAGAGGGAAGATCCATCCTCAATGTTGATGGTCCTTAGATCATCTTCCAGATCATCGTGCTATGGTCTATGTAGAATTCCTTCTATCCCCCATATAAAATTCCTTGTGTTACCGCTTATTTGACCTCATGATAGCTTATATATATATTCTACAATATCACATAACTGGAATCCCACGGAACAATCATAAAATTTAAATATGATAAGAGAACTCCTTAAAAGTATCCTTTCATATACTGATTCAGAAGATGACATTCTTTTTATCATTCATTCTCTCTTGATATACCTTCTCAATGGTAATATATCTCCGGGTCACTCATCACATCAGATCAACCGGATGAGGAATCTATAGTTCAGTGACACCCTACTCGTAACTACGGGACTACCGAGGTAGGGCTGGGAGCTGATATGTTGGATTCACTCCTGATCAAACAGATTTACCGTGTCTAGCATTGCGCGAGGGTTCCCCATGCCATGGTGATGGGAGAATGCAGCCTGCCATCATCACCGGCCGTCCCTCGACAATAGTCTAGCCGGAGAGAACCTGGGAAGGACGAGGGCGATGTCCGCCAAGACCAAGAGGATCCAGCACGCTCAAGGTCACTACCATCTACAATCGATGGGTGATGTCAGCCGCCCCCAAATCTGACATCTCAGACATGCAGGAGTCCGTTATCATTCAGTGTTAGGGGTATGTTGTATCTACTAGGTCGTCGGTGCGCTCGGAACGTATCCGGATACGCATACGGGTCCATACCATACCCTTAGGTACCGGTATTTATACAATCTCCGGTAAGAACGATAGACGGTAATACCCATACGAGTCAGCCACCAGCGGGGAACTTTCAGCCCTGAAGGAATCCAAGGAATCCTAAACCAACTCCCTCCTCAGGTCTTCTTCAATCCCCCTCCAGCCAACCGTCGACCCTCGAGAGTCCTCCTTCTGCAATTCATCTGAATCGCAGGCACGATGGCGGCTTCGACCTGTACGCTGGACCACGATCGGTCGTTTGGCCCGTGGGCGGGCGACTGTCGCGGTCGATTGGATTTTACGCTGCTTTTCGAAGAAACCATCTTGATCCTCATTCCGGCCGCCGTGTTGCTGCTGGTCGGCCCCTTCTATGTCGCGCATCTGCTCAAACGAGACCGCAAGGTCCAGCCAGGGTGGTGGTTGGCCGGCAAAGTGGTCGGTTCTTGCGGTCCCCCCAGCCTCCGATGCAGGGGATACTGATACTGACGCGACGACAGGCTCTCGCCGCGGCGCTGGCCGAGCTACAGCTGGCCCTGGTGGTGCTCCGCAGTACTGATCCGTATCGGACCCGGGCGACGATAGCGGTGACGGTGATCGCCTTCCTGTCCACCGGGCTGCTCGCCGTCCTGGTCTGGTTGCAGCATGTGCGCACCGTCCGCCCCGGGAACCTCATCCTCGCCTACTTGTCCCTGAATGTCCTCTTCGACCTCGCCGTCGTGCGCACCCTGTGGCTGATCCCCGTCCATCGGCCCATCCCGATAGTCTACAGCACCGCCTTCGCCGCCAAAGCCGCCTTGTTGGGGGTCGAGTGTATCGAGAAACGGTCGATCCTGCTCCCCCCGCGCCAGCAGTATGGTCCAGAGGCGCTGGCCGGCTTCTTCAATCGCGCGGCCTTTGGATGGCTCAACCCACTGCTCCTCCGGGGCGCGCGGGAGATCCTCACGCTGCGCGACCTGATCGCACTCGACCGACACCTGCACGCGGAACGGATCCAGACCAAGGTGTCCGAGCAGTGGCAGCGGCACGCCTCGTCCCCGTCGCGGTATGCGCTCCTCTGGACGTTGTTAGCATGCTTCCAGCGGACGCTGTGGGCGGGTGTCTTCCCGCGCGCCTGTCTCGTGGCGCTGACCATCGCCCAGCCGTTTCTCATCGAGACGGCCATCCATCTCAGCGCCGCCCCGTCGACCCCCCTCAACCAGAATTACGGATATGCCATGGTGGGCGCGTATGCGCTGGTGTACCTCGGGATTGCCGTCTGTTGTCGCCTGTCCCACCCCGGGGGCCCCCCTGCCGTCCGCCCGCTAACCGTCGCGATAGATCACCACCGGTCAATTCAGCCATAAATCCAATCGTCTCGTCGTGGAAATCCGCGGCGGGCTCGTGGCCGCCATCTATCGCAAGACGCTGGCCTTGCCGTCCAGCGCGGCCAGTCCGGCCGCCGCCATCACCCTGATGAGCACCGACATTGAACGCATTGCCGGCGGCGTCACGCAGCTCCACGAGACCTGGGCCAGCCTCGTCGAGCTGGCCCTGGCCATCTGGCTGATCGAGCGCCAGCTCGGCGTCGCCGTGCTGATTCCCGTTGGGTTTGGCATTCGTAGGTGTCCGATCAGTCCTTTTTTTTTTTTTTTTTTATCTGGTGTTCAGGCTAACCGTGCAGTGGCGAGCATCTTGGCCGTCCTCCTGGCCAAACGAGTGACCAAAAGCCAGACGGCGTGGATTCTGGCCATCCAACAACGCGTCACGACCACCGCCAGGACGCTAGGGATCATGAAATCCCTCCGCCTGTCCGGGCTCGCCGATCCCGCCTGGCAGATCATCCGGAATCTGCGACAGATCGAGGTGGAGGCGTCCAAGAAATTGCGCAAGATCTTCCTAGGCACGATTATGCTGAGTGCGTTGCTCCCTCTGACGATCCCCCGGCTCTGCTGATCAGCTCTCCAGCCACGGCCACCCCCGTGCTCGCCCCGGTGCTGACCTTCCTGGTCTTCGCGCTGGTCCATCGCGGCGAGTTGACCACCGCGCGGGCGTTTACCTCGCTGTCCCTGTTTGCGCTGCTCACCGGTCCGCTGGCCACCCTCTACACGGCCATTCCCACCTTGATCGCGGCCCGCGCGTGTCTGGATCGCGTGCAGGAATACCTGCGCTTGCCCGAGCGCGACGACGTCCGCCTGTGCGGTGCGCTCGCCCCCTCGGGGACGCCGCTCGACACCGACACGGGCAGTGACCCCGTCACGGAGAAGCGCGCGCAGGCCCTGGCCCGCTCCCTGATGACCAGCCATGCGATTGTCGTGCGCCAGGGCTCGTTCGGGTGGACGCCCGGCGAGGCCCCGACCTTGCCGGCCATGGACTTCCGCCTCCCGCCGGGCAGCCTCACGATGGTGGTTGGGCCCGTGGCGTCGGGCAAGACCACCCTGCTGCTGGCCCTCTTGGGCGAGCTCCCCGTGTCCGACGGCTTCATCGGGCTGTCGACCTGGGAGATGGCCTACTGTGCGCAGAGCCCCTGGATCCCCAACGGCACCGTCCAACAGGGCATTGTCGGCATCTATCAGTTCCAGCCCACCTGGTACCGCACCGTCGTGAAGGCGTGCGGCCTGGACCCCGACATCGCCAGCTGGCCCCAGGGGGATCAGACCCCGGTGGGCAGCAAAGGCGTCACCCTCAGCGGCGGCCAACGCCAACGGCTCGATCTCGCCCGCGCGGTCTACAGCCAAAAGGAGCTCGTCCTGTTGGACGACATCCTGAGCGGCCTGGATAACGACACTGAGAAAATGGTGTTTGAGCGGGTCTTGGGGCCGCACGGTCTCCTCCGCGAGCAGGGTCGAACCGTCGTGTGGACCAGCTCGAACGGTGAGTTGTCTTCGGCCTCGGGCTCACTCCTTTGCAATATGAAACGCTGACCCCTCCAGCCCGACGAATTCCGTCCGCCGACCACATCATCGTCCTCGACTCCGAGGGTCGGATGGTCGAGCAAGGCAGCTACGAGGAGCTGCTGGAGCGAGAAGGCTACGTCTTTGGCCTCTCGCTGCCCCCCGTCAAGGACGCGGCGCCCCGGTCCCCGTCCGGCGTGGACACCCCCCACAGCCAGAGTCAGACCCAAAGCGTGCCGAGTCAACTACCCAGTCTGAGTGAAAAGCGGCCGGCCACGGAGCTTCTCGCGCGCGCGACGGATTCCCTCGATGGATCGGACGCCGGCCCCGAGGTGAAAGTGCCCACGGCGGAGGAACTCGCCCGGAGTACCGGCGACTGGACCGTCTACCGATTCTATTTCCGGGCGTTTGGATGGGTGGCGGCCGGGGTCTTTCTCGTCGCCATGACCCTCTTTGTCTTTGCGACATCTTTTCCCCGTAGGTGATCCTTCTTTCCCTTGGTTGACTGGTTCCCCCCTCACTCACCACGGACAGATATCTGGGTCAAATGGTGGTCCGAGAGCGAAATCCGGACAGGCGGCGCCGAGACGGGGAAATACGTGGGCGTCTATGCGGCCCTGGGGTTTGGCGCGGTGCTGGCGCTGGTGGCGGGCTGTTGGTATGTTGTCCACGAGCGCTCGCGCACCGTCTTCTCAGCTTCTCACCGGGGGGTTCTAGGGATGCCTTCTTGGTCATGGTGCCCGACTCGGCCGTTCACTTCCATGGCGTCCTGGCCGATACGGTTTCTCAGTGCGTACTTCGTCCCCCGCCCCCTTCCCCCGGGCACGTCACACATCTAATGAGGAGATTAGTGCGACGATGCAGTTCTTCGCCACAACGGATATTGGCACGACGCTCAATCGGTCGGTCCCTTCCCCCCTTTGCTTGGTCGGGGTTCTCATCCGCATACAGGTTCAGTCAAGACTTGATGCTCATCGATATGGAGCTGCCGTCGGCGGCGTTGAGTGCGGCTATCGGTCAGTCTCGTGTGGTGTGTTGAGATGATTACGGTTTCCCGACTAATCTCCTCGGCGTAGCGGCTCTCACCTGTGTCGGACAGATTGTCTTGCTGGCGGTGGCCGCCAAGTACATTGCGATTGCGGTCCCCATCCTCTTCGGGGTCTTCTATGTCCTACAGAAGTACTACCTGCGCACCTCCCGCCAGCTGCGGTTTCTCGACCTCGAGTCCAAGTCGTCGCTGTATACGCAATTTGAAGAGAGCTTGGCCGGCCTGGTGACGCTTCGCGCCTATGGCTGGCAGGGTCCGTATGCCGTCCGCAACTTCCGCTACCTCGACACCACGCAACGGCCGTACTACCTCCTGCTGGCCATTCAGCGGTGGCTGAACTTTACGATTGACATGATCATTGCCGTCATCGCCATTGTGCTGATTGTTTTGGCCATGGAAGCCAAGTCACTGGTCAGCCCGGGGTTCACGGGGGTCGCCCTGTTGAACATCATGTCGTTCAATCAGACCATGAAGTTTCTCGTCACCTCCTGGACCCAACTCGAAACCTCGATCGGGTCCATCTCGCGCGTCAAGGCGTTTGCGGCCGCGACGGAGCAAGAAGACGCCGGGGAGGCGTCGCGCGCACCCCCCGCCGACTGGCCGATGCACGGGGACATTGCGATCTCCCACCTGTCGGCATCCTATGCGTACGTTGTTTGCGGGTCCCAATGCTCCCGGCGGACCAGAATCCACTGACGCGATGGCACAGGCGAGGCGAGCCCGTGCTCCGCGACATTACCCTCCACATTCGGCCGGGCGAGAAGATGGGCATCTGCGGCAAGACGGGAAGGTATGGAGATTCTCCCCGTGATGGGTGCTGGGTGATGGTGATCGTGCGGCTGACCGGCCTGGCAGTGGCAAAACCTCTCTGATTCTCTCTCTATTCCGCATGACGGAGATCGAAGGGGGCTCCATCACCGTCGACGGCGTCGACCTCACGACCGTGCCCCCCGCGGAGGTCCGACGACGCCTCACGGCGGTGGCGCAAGATGCACATACACTATCCGGGACTGTCCGCTTCAACGCCGACCCGACGGCGACGCAATCCGATGCGGCCATTACGGCGACGCTCCAACGGGTTCGCATCTGGGACCCGATCGCGGCGGCAGGCGGGCTGGACGCGGACATGGCCGTCGTGCCTCTGTCCCACGGCCAAAAGCAGCTGTTTAGCCTCGCCCGGGCGTTACTGCACGGGTCTCGGGTGATGGTCCTGGACGAAGCCACGAGCAGGTGTGTCCTGTCCCTTTCTCTTTCTCTCTCTCTCTCTCTCTCTCCGCCTACACTACTGACCATGATTCCAGTGGGGACGAGGACACCGACGCCCTCGTCGCCGACCTGCTCCAGCAGGAGCTGCGGGACTGCACCGTCCTCTCGGTGGCCCATCGGGTGTCATCCATTGCGCATTTCGACCAGGTGGTGGTCTTTGCGGGGGGCGCGGTGGTGGAGGTGGGAAATCCTCAGCAGTTGCTGCTCCGGGAGGATTCCGCCTTCAGGCAGCTCTATTACGCGGCCGACCAGTAAGACCGGGTCGGTACGAGGGAGCCAGATACATACCCAGGTAGCAATCCAGATAGATTGGTATCAATGAGCAGCCTGTTACATAGTCCATCGAATCGAGGGGTAGTTGCATCCAACTGCAGGATCTCATCCAGCGTCCAGTTGCCGATGGATCGTGGTCTGACCCGCTGTGGGGGCCCCACAAGGGCGGCCCGCCCTGGAAGCATCCCTGAAGCCTCCCTGAAGCAGCCTTGGAAGCGTCCCGGAGGCGTTCCTGAGGCGTCGTGGAGGCGTTCGGAGGCGTCGGGAGGCGCCCTAAAGGCGCCCTAACCGGCCCCCAACCCTGCCGAGTGCCCCTGTATCCGCCAACGGTACATCGTCGTACCTCGGTACCGTATGTATGTATCGTACCTTGGTATCGGTATGGATGTAAAGTACCTATCTTACCTAGGTAATCTGACCCTAATGGACAGGAGTATAAGACCGCCATCCTTCAGACAGCAGCGATCAGCATATCACCCCGCTAGGATATGCAGGACGACTGATAGCGATAAGCCTGGTATATTAATGGTATATGAATCCGCTGCCGCCCCCACTCCGCCAGCAAGCTTTCCATCCCCGTCCTCCATCATGTCGCAGTCGAAGGAGCACGCCAATTCATCCCCGCCTCCCGAGTACTCCTCAACCGCCGCCAGCACCCCCGTGTCCACGGCGACGACCGACCTGCCACTGACGCCAGGCCTGCCGGTGGCCCCGCCGCCCCCCGCCATCAATTTCCTGCAATATCGGATCGGCGATGCCGTCCTGCGCGAGGACCAGGGGGCGGTGGTCGTGCGCGACGAACGGTTCAACCGGGATCCCCACGCCCTGCTGCAGCTGATCCACGAGCAGGCCTTGCTGCCTCCCCGGCTGCTCGTCCGCATCCACGGGTCGCATGCGGTCTACGGGGAGACCAAGCCGGACTTTGACCTGACGCTCAACCTGCTGCCCTGGCTCGTGGCCGAGCACGAGCGGTGGTCGTATCTCCGGATCGATGGCGGCCGGGTGACCGTCAATGGCGAACGCGTCGTCCCGGCGGCCACCACGGCCAACCTCGAGAAGCTGGTCGTGCAGTATTGCGAAGACCCCGCCCCAATCAAGAGGTAAGACGGTTCCGGTCTCTTGCGCATCCCAGTCGAGGCACCTAACGCATGTCCCTGCCGTCAGCTTCTCGCTCACGCGGCACGTCGTCCACCTCGACCGCGACGGCCTGGAAGGCCTGATCCGCAACACCATCGCCACCACGCGCTACCGGGGGGCGGTGCGCATTGAGTTCCCGCTGACGTTTGGCGCGGTGGTGGTGCAACAGGGCGTGGTGAAAAAGTCCCTCAAGGACCTGTTCTACTGGAGTCTGGAGCCCCCGGTCCCGAAAGACCCCACGAAGCGCTACGAATGCGTCGATGTCATCTGGCCGTTTGCCAATGTGCCGGCCAATGAGGCCGGCCGGCGATGCGTCGTGGAGAGCGAGCAGAGCTGGTGGGCGCGCTGGAAGGATGCCGTGCGCAGTGCGGTGCTGGCGAAGCGACACGGCCCTGTCACGGCGGAAGACCGCATCGACGTGGCCATGGGGATCGTCTCGCCCGAGCCGACCAATGACTGGGGCATCACCAAGTAGTGGGTTTCGTTCTCGCTTTCGTTTTCGGGGTCGTTGGAGTAGGAGGAGCCGGACTAGTAGTAGGATAGTCGTACGCAGTCGTGGTGAATTCGAGATAGGGCCGCTGATGTTACATTCGGACCCCCGTGGGCTTCGTAGGACTCCATCGGCCGTTTCGGCCGTCAAATGCCATGATGGAGATATGCTCCCGGGGTCCTCGGTAGTCTATTCTGCAGGTAGACAGGGATCTTACAGGCGGCTCGAGGAAAAAACAGGGACTAGGTAGCTGGGATTCTACTGTCCGGCCAATGACAGACCAATCCACTTGATTGAAACCTCTGCAACAATTTGCAATAACACGCCATCATCGACCTCCGACGCCGGGCCATGGGGCCAAAATCGAATCCTTCGGTGACCAGGGTCAAGGGCCCTACTGGGGGGAGGAGTCCTCTGGCTCCAGCTCGGCCGGCGTCCGCTCCAGCGTCTGAAAGGGGAGAATCTCGGCCTGCTCCCAATCCCAGATGCCCTCCTGCGTGTAGATATCCGACTGGAGCTTCTGGCGAATGGCTTCGGCGTCCGTGTCGTTCACAATCATCACGCTGCCCACAAAGGGACGGTTCTCGACGGGGCCCTTGACGACCGGCTGGGCAAAAATGGGGCCTGGGGGGGGATGACGTGAGTTGGGGTGCATTTCGCTCGAGGGTCAGAATTTAGATCGGAGGTGAAACGGTGCGAATCAGGGAACATGACGGGAGAGACCAACCGGCCCAGGAGACATAGCCTTCCTGATGGAGGCGGACAAAGTTGGGCGAGTGTTGGGGTCGGATGGCGATCCGGCGAGCCAACTGCGTCCGGTTAGGGTTAACGTACGAGGTATAGAGAACGTCTGATAGAGACGACCCAACACGACGTACCACGTTGGTATTGTCCGGCAGGATGACCAGCCATTCGCGGGTGGATGACGGAGCAGACGTGGCCGTGTGCAAGGCCCGACGAGCGGCGAAGCGAGCAACAGACATGGCGTAGTCGGCGGGGGGGAGGAAAGAGGACGTTGATGAACTCCAAGGTCGATGGTCCAGACAGAGGGGGGAGGCCCGGCTTTTACGGTCTCTACAGCAGCCTCCAGGATCTGGCTGGTGTGAGAGGCGTCTTTACGTCCCAATCATAATCCTACCTTCTAGTCCAGACCCCTCGTGGGATTTCCGCTTTCTCCCAGACTCCCTCACTCGATCTCTCTCTCTCTCACTCTGACTCGTACTCTCGCTCTCTAGATCGTCCATCCCAGAGACCTCCACCCTCTCGAAGCCATATCAAAGTCCTCCGTGTGCCATGTCGGCGAGCCCCTCGATCGTTCGGGCGACCAAGACGGCCGTGGCCGCTGCCCGCCATCCCCGTCTGCATGAGTAGTAGGTCCTGAGGTTCATCGGTACTGGGGAATCTCGATTAACGGACGCAGCTTGGTAGTGATCCGCGATCTCCCCCATGGACAGCGAGCCGCCATGCCCGCCGTGCCCATCTCGCTGGCCCATCAGACCTTCACCGGCCAGATCTTGCCAGTCCCTCGATCGGAGACCCCCAGTGCCTCGCCTCGGACGCCCCTGTCGCGGCCGGGCAATGTGATTGCTTTGCGGGCCGCCAGCCGCGAGGCCGTCCACGAACAGCTGCGTCGCCATCCCTACGCGCAGGGCGTCTGGGATCTCAACACGGTGCGTATCTGGCCGGTGGAGACGGTTCATACCAGTGCGTTGGCGTCTGGGGAGCAGGCCCCGTAAGATCGTCTGCCGGGATGGATGGTCGCGGTCCAGACGGGAGGAAATGGCCCATCGACTGCGATTATGTCGGTTGGGACGGGGAGGGAGTGTCCATGGGTTATTTCGAGGGACTATTGGAGGGATAGAATGATAATGTGGAACAATAATGACCGCTAGACCACAAAAAGTGGGAACACTCGAGATGCCTCTAGTACGGTGAATTTCATGCCTTGTGGATTGTGACCGATCACTCCGCCGTAGTCTTGACTCGAGAGGCTGAGAAGCTTGGTGGTGCTTGGCGCGGACAATGTCTTGGCACACAGGCCAAGACGTGTCTCGCATTGCCTTTGCACCATGAGCATCAACGGGAGTAGGAATGATGGTATAGACCGCTAGTGTATCTATTCTGGTAGTTATAGTGGCAATGGATTGTTTTGGGGGTCTCATTTCAAGCAATGCGCGAGGTTCATCAAGAATCGTCGATCAGTGGTCATGTAGGTCGTAGGGCCTCGATGTGCACTTCAGTGCCGTGGCAGATATATATCTCTCAACAGACCAACATCACAAACTCACCACCACCACCGAACAGACTCCGAAACAATGAACCAAATGACAGAGATGGGCGATATAATTCTGTATCATCAACAAAAACACCCCATCCAGGGCAGAAGCGATCAAAACGATAAATGATGGCCAAGCATCCACCGGGGTTCGAACTCGGAGCCATGCGGTGACGGGGGGCAAAAAAACCACTGGACCACAGTCGCAAAGATTTGGAAAGCAGAAATTCTAATATGCTTGTCTACTTGTGTAATGTGATACAACTACTAATATTCACTGCAGCCGACTAAGCCATGGCTGCAATCTCCTCTATCTCCCGAGACAAGTACCAGACACTCTACGAAGACATCTCCCCCCCGTCCATCTCCCGGCATATACGGTCCAACAGCCGCGTCAAGTGATCCAACTGCACCCACGGTTAGCAAGCATCACCCCAGCCCGAGGTCCTACGCACCCGATCGTTGCCCTCAAACAGGTCAAAATGATGGCCAGGAACATCGTAAATGGCCTGCACCAGGGGATTATCGAGGGCGTCCCAGCCGAGGAACGGCGACGCCCGGTGCAGATCGACGTCCACCAGGCTGCCTGGTGGCGCTTCCGCAGGCACGGGCACCTGGTCCGTGGCACGGAGCAGCACGACGGGGGGAGGGGCGCTGGGCCCGCCACAGGGCGATGAGGTCGACGCCTGGGATCGCGGACGAAGCGCAGGAACCGCCTGCCCCGGTGCGAGGGGGTGGTGCAGGATCGCAGGTGGCCCTGCCGGACGGCTCGTCAGCGCCCAGCGGGGCGCTTTCCACCCGTGCAGGAGCCGATCGCATTCCTCCATGCGCCGATCCACCGCCGCCTTGGTCTGAGCCGAGGTGGTCGCACTGACGGGGACGTCCATGTCGACGAATCGATGGCGATGATGCACCCATTCCTCCGGCAGGGGGCTGTCAATCAAGATCACTCCCTGCACCAAGATCCCATGCGCGGGGTCGTCCGCCAAGAGGATTCGCGTCATCTCCAATGCCGTCAGGCCGCCCAGCGACCAGCCCCCGATCAGGATGGGGCCCGACGACACGACGGACCTGATCAGGGCGATGTACTGACGGGCCATTTCCTCCAGGCCCCCCGGCCACTCCTCGGTGGTGCCGAATTTGGGGTCGTGGATGCCGTAGACGGGGCGGTGGAGGTCCCCCAGCATGAAGTAATTGAAAATCGTTCCGCCCCCATCGTGCAGCAGGATCAGCGGGGTCGCGGTGCTGGGGCCGGGCTGGATCAGTGTAGGGTTGTCGGGAAGCATCGTCACCCGCAGCAGAGGAGGAGACAGCGGAGGATGGATTTGGCAGGCTTCCTGACTGGAGACGCCCACGGGGTCACCTTATACTCCGGAGTCCGCGTCGGAGAACCTAAATCGATCTTAGCTTGTCTGGTTAACCCCTGATCCCGATGCTTATTTGCGTCGCCCTATCGCCGGGGCTGGATCCGGCCAATCGGATCACAGACAGGCGGTTGGAGACCCACCCGCCACGATTCACTGGGGAAATCCCCGATTGGGGAACCGTCGGGTAGTTCCGAACCAACTGGGAACCATTTGTCATCCCTCCGTTTCATGCACGGATACCGGACGGTACGGCCATACCGTACCACGATACGGTCCATCCATACGGTACACCCGTGGACCCGTCCATCGATACCGTACCGGCCGGGATGCCATCGCATTGTCGAGAGCGCACTATAGCCGAGTCCTGGCACAGTCGGATTCTGGTCGACACGCTCGATACGGCAGTCGGGGGAGCTTCAAGCGTCAGCCTCAAGCTTCAGCTTCACTTCAGATTTATGATAGCTCTAGCTTCACGATAGCTTCAGCTTCACTACAGCTTACACCATCACAACCATCCCACACCCTCGTCCCATGACCACGGAGTCCCGGAAGTATCCCCAGATCCCCAGTGAACTGCTGACCACCACAGTCTCTGACCACCAGGAATCCGAACCGACCATGCTGTCGATCGACGAGATCGAGGCCATGGCCCCCAGCTTCGACGTCGAGGTCGCCATTGACCAGCGGCCCGACGACCGCGATGAACCCCCCGGGGCCGACCTCCGCAGGCTCCTGCGCCAGAGCCTGCAACAGAACGAGCCGCTCGACCTCGACGCGAGCTTCATGGAACTGGGAGGCAATTCCCTGACCGCCATGCGCGTCGCAGCCAGCGCCCAGATGCAGGGGATCCCCTTGTTCGTCGAAGATATCCTCCAGGGGAATACCATCCGACATCTCCTGGCCCGCGCGGAGGAGTCACACACGCCCATGGCGGCGAACCTGGCCCCGTTTGCGCTGCTCGGAGAGGTCACCGCCGCGGTGAGAGACGAGATGGCCCTGCGCTGCCAGGTCGGACGCGACGACCTCCAGGACGCCTACCCAGCGACGGCGCTGCAGGAGGGCCAAATGGCCATCTCCGCTCGGCAGCCCGGTGCCTACACGGCCCATCACGTCTATCGTCTGCCCGATTCGGTCGTCCCAGATCGATTGCAGGCGGCATGGCAGACGGTGGTCGACCAGACGCCCATCCTGCGCACGCGCATCGTGCCCTCCAATGCCTGGGGCGGTCATCTGCAAGTGGTGACCTCGCACGCCATCGAATGGCAGTCCGGATCCGACGTCGACCGGTATATCGACGGGGATCGCGAGTCGCCCATGCTCCCCGGCGCCCATCTGGCCCGCTACGCCCTCATTGAGGAGCCCTCGGGCGCCCGGTACTTGGTCTGGACGGTCCACCATGCCATGTATGATGGCTGGAGTCTGCCCCGGATCATCCAACGGGTCGAACAGGCCTACCAGGGCCAGTCCGTGCCGGAGGCTCCGCCCTTCCACGCGCTGATGGGCCATCTCCAGGAGCATCGCCGGCCATCAGACGAATACTGGCGCGAACAGCTCCGCGACGCTCCGTCGGCGTCCTTCCCCCCCGAGAGTCCCTCGCCCCTGTCGCGACACCGCCAGGTCCATCAATTTGACCTGGCGCCTCGCACCGGAATCCCCGTCACCGGGTCCACGATGGTTCGGGCCGCATGGGCGCTCCTGTTGGCGCGCTATGCCGAGGACGAGGCGGCGGACGCAGTGGTCTTTGGGGCCACCCTCACCGGCCGCAACGTCGCGCTGCCCGGCGTCGATATCAACACGCTGATCGGGCCCACCATCACCACGGTGCCCATCCACATTCGCATCCCCCGCGGCCAGACCGTGAGCGCCTTCTTGCACCAGGTCCAGCAGCAGGCCGCGGGCATGATTCCGTTTGAGCACACCGGCGTGCAGAACATCCGTCGTCTGGGCCCGGAGGCGCATGCCGCCTGTGATTTCCGGACGTTGCTGATCGTCCAGCCCCAGCACGAGACGGACGCGGCATCGATCCTCCGCACGGAGCGGATCGAGTCCCGCGATTTCTTCAACTATCCGCTCGTGCTGGAGTGTCGGCTGGAGGACCACGGCATGGAGCTGGCGGCCAGCTTCGACGACCGAGTCTTGCCCCCGGTGCAGATGCAGCGCCTCTTGCGCCAGATGGAGCATCTGCTCCGACAACTCCACCACTACAACGACCAGACTCTCCTCTCCGATCTGCACCTGTTCACCGCCGCGGACAGGGAGGAGGTTCGCGCATGGAACCAAGTGCATCCAGTGCCAGTCCTCCGCTGCACCCCGGACGAACTCGCCTACCAAGTCCAAATCCGTCCGGAGGCGCCAGCGGTACACGCCCACGACGGCCACCTGACCTACCACGAGCTGGACCGGCGCTCCACCGAGTTGGCGCAGCAGTTGGTGGCCGGCGGGGTCCACGGCCCCGAGGTCATGGTGCCGCTGTGCATGAGAAAGTCGGTGCTGGTACCGATTGCCCAGTTTGCCATCTGGAAGGCCGGAGGCGCCGTCGTCCCCTTAGACCCGGCCCATCCGCACAGTCGTCGGCAGTACGTTCTCGATGCGGTCCAGGCGCCGCTGGTGGTGACGACCACCGATCTGGAGAGCCTCTTTGCCGATGGGCTGGCGCCCACCCTGCCGGTGGACGCACCCGGGCGTCCGGTTCCTGGGCGATCCCTCCCCGCGATTCAGGCCCATGACTTGGCCACGGTCTTGTTCACCTCGGGCACGACCGGGACTCCCAAGGGCATTCTCATCTCGCATGCCAGCCTGTGCACGAGTATAGCCACCCATGGGCCGGTGGTGGGGGGCACGCCCGACACCCGGGTCTTCCAATTCGCCTCGTACACCTTCGACGTGAGCCTGCTGGACACGGGACTGGCCCTGTTCCGCGGCGGCTGCCTCTGCATTCCCTCGGAAGACGACCGGATCAATCGCCTGGCCGCGTCGATCACCGAGCTGAACGCCAACTTTGCGGATCTGACTCCCACGGTAGCGGCCTTGATTCACCCGCGGGAGACGCCGACGCTGAAGACGCTGGTGCTCGCGGGCGAGGCGCCGACCCCAGCCGTGGTTGATACCTGGCGCACGGCGGTGCACCTGCAGAACCTCTACGGCCCGACGGAAACATCGGCGGTGGCCGTCAACCCCCAGCTGGGATTCAACGGGCGTCCGGGGAACATCGGACGCGGCGTGGGCAGTGTCCTGTGGGTGGTCGAGCCGTCTGACCACACCCGCCTGGCACCGGTAGGCTGCATTGGGGAACTGCTCGTGGAATCGCCTTTGCTGGCGCGCGAATATCTGAACAATCCGCAGTTGACGGCCGCCTCCTTTGTGGAGAGCGCTCCCTGGCAGGACACTCCTCGTCGGTTATACAAGACCGGAGATCTGGTGCGCTATTGCCCGGACGGCACGCTGGAATATGTGGCCCGCAAAGATAGTCAGGTCAAGTTGCACGGCCAGCGAGTCGAGCTGGGCGAAATCGAGCATCAAGCCCGATGGATAGAACCGCGGATGACCGAGGTGGCTGCCCATGTGCTCAAACCCGCTGGCGAGATCACCCGCGAGACGCTGGCCCTGTTCTTTACCACCGATTCCGCAAGCGAGCAGACGATCCAGCCACTGGACCTGGACGCGGACCTCAATCTGCAGTCCATGATCACGACGCTGGCGCATCGCTTGCCATCCTACATGGTGCCCGCCATCTGGATCCGGCTCACCAGCCTGCCCAAGAGCCCATCGGGAAAGATGGATCGACGACGGCTGCAAGAGATGGCAGGCCAGTTGACCCGCGAGCAAGTTTCCCAGTACTCGCTGGCGGAGGCCGCCAAACGACCGCCCACAACGGCGGCCCAGAAGCATCTGCATCGTCTGTGGCGGCAGGTCTTGAGCCTCCCGGACGATGCCGTCGGCATTGATGATAGCTTCCTGCGTGTGGGAGGGGACTCCATTGCCGCTATGCGCCTCGTGGCCGCGGCTCAGGATGCCGGATTCCGCCTGCGCGTGGCGGATGTCTTTGGTTCGCCGATTCTGAGAGACATGGCCGAGTCGATGAAGCCGCTGGGGCCAACAGCGCGCCACGCCACCGACAACAAGCGTGCCTTTGCGCTTTTACCCCCCGGAACCACGCGCTCGGAGCTTCGGTCACTCGCCCTGGCCCAAGGACTGCCTGTCGATCAGATCGAGGATGCGTACGCTTGCACCCCGCTACAGGAAGGGCTGATGGCGCTCACCCGTCGTCATCCGGGGGCGTATGTGTTCCGCAATGTCTTCAAGCTCCCCGCAGAGCTTGATATCGACCGCTTTCGGTCTGCCTGGCAGACTGTGGTGGACCATACGCCCATTCTGCGGTCTCGCATCATTGACGGCGACTGCGGCACCCTTCAGGTCGTCCTTGCGGGCGAGACAATTGCATGGAACACTTCCAAGCACCTGGACCAAACGTTACAGAATGACACGATTATGATCGAGTATGGCGGGCCACTGGCGCGATACACTATTGTCACCGCGGAGACGCAGACCTGGTTCCTGTGGACGGCGCACCATGCCCTCTACGATGGATGGAGCATCCCGCTCATCCTGGAGGCAGTGGAAAACGCGTACCATGGCCGCAAACTCCCCCCCGCTACGCGCTTCTCTGCCTTCATCGAGTATCTAGGTCGGATGGATCAAGCTGCGAGCGATGAGTTCTGGCGGTCTGAGTTGTCGGGTGCCCCCGGACCCAGCTTCCCCTCGACCTCGACGGAGAGCAGGAAGAGGCCATTCGACTACCAGACGCTGCATCAGAGCCTCTCGTTCGAGCGTCGTCAGTCCGATGTCACCAGCTCGACGCTCGTCCGTGCCGCCTGGGCCATGGTCACCGCCCGGTACTCCGGGGCCACGGACACCGTCTTTGGAGCGACGTTGATGGGCCGCAATGCGACGATCCCCGGAGTCGATGCCATGGTTGGGCCTACCGTCACCACGGTGCCCTTGCGCATCTCCGTGGACCCGGCCGCAACGGTGGCGCAGTTCCTCACCCAGATCCAGCACCAGGCCACCCGGATGATCGACTTTGAACATGCGGGACTGCAGAAAATTCGGCGGCTCAGCGACGACGCGAGCCGGGCCTGCGATTTCCAGAACCTACTGGTTGTGCAGCCGGCTGAAAACGAGCGGGTGAGCCAGATTGGCCTGCAACAGACTTCGCGCGGCGGTGCGGGATTCCACACCTATCCGCTGGTAGTGGAATGCTGTCTGGCCGAGGACCATATCCAGGTGAACGTTGATTTCGATGCGAATGTCCTCCCCAAGATCCAAATCCAGAGGATCCTGGGCCAGTTTGACTACGTCCTGCACCGACTCAGCACCGCCGGCAATGGCATCACCATTGGGGAGATCGACTCATGCAACCCAGCAGACCACATGGAGATTCTGCGCTGGAACGCGACGCGGTTACCCCATCCTGTCGAGGATTGCGTTCAGGGGCTCGTACACCGACAGGCTGTCCTCCAACCTCATGCAGAGGCTGTCTGTGGGTGGGACATTGGATTCACGTATCAGACGTTGGACGAGCGGTCAGACTCTCTCGCCCACCATCTTGCGACCCAGGGAGTTGGTCCCGAGACGCCCGTGGCTTTTTGCTTTGAAAAATCCGGGTGGACTGTTGTCAGCATGTTGGCGATCCTCAAGGCTGGAGGAGTCTGTCTTGCCCTAGACCCATCCCACCCCCCTCGCCGGTTGCAGACGATTATGCAGGACGCAGGCGCCAAACATATCCTGGCCGGCCAGGGACGTGCACTGACAGCCGTTAAAGATGCGATTAATGATGTTGATCCCACAATTTCGATTGTGACCATCGACGCCGACTTCTTTGCCCAGCTCCCAGCCAAACAGGCCTCACCGCTGGCGCTGAGTCGACCCTCGGATGCTGCATTCCTTGTCTACACCTCCGGCAGCACCGGAACTCCCAAGGGAGTCGTCCTCGAGCATTCAGCCGTCTGTACCAGCGTGATTGCGCAAGGCAAAGTCCTCCAGACCGGCCCGTCCTCGCGTGTCTTCCAATTCGCCGCGCATGTCTTCGATATCAGCATCCATGATGTGTTCACCACCCTCGCCCACGGTGGCTGTGTTTGCGTCCCCTCGGAGGAGCAGCGAACCGGTGACTTGGGAGCCGCAATGACGGCCATGCGAGCCACCACTGCCTGCCTGACAACCGCCGTAGCCTCGCTGCTCCCCGCCGATATGCCGAATCTGCGGACGCTCATTCTTGCCGGCGAGGCCGTCACCCGCCGCGTGATTGACCATTTCGCCGGGAGAGCAGTCAAGATCCACAACTGCTATGGGCCCGCAGAGAGCACCATCTTCTGTTCCTGGAATGGTGAGGTTGGCCCGCACCGGAAGCCTTCGAACATCGGGCAGGGGCTCGCCAGCCGCTTGTGGGTGACCGATGCCAGCGATCACGACCGTCTCGCCCCGATCGGCTGCGTGGGCGAGTTGCTCATTGAAGGGCCTCTCCTTGCACGGGGCTACCTAAATGATCCAGTCCAGACCCAACAATCGTTTATCACCGCGCCGGCGTGGACGAATGGACAGCCCTTTGCGGGGCCCCGACGCCTGTACGCCACCGGAGATCTGGTCCGGTATGAGGCGGACGGGTCGATTGAATACATTGGCCGAAAGGACACACAGGTCAAGGTCCATGGCCAGCGCATAGAGCAGGGGGAGATCGAACACTACCTGGAGAATGCAATTGTCGTGTGCCCGAAGACGGGGCCTCTGCAGGGGAAGCTTGTGGCCGTCATAGAGACTCCAATGGCTCCCGCCGATGCCGCTGGACTCTTCCCTCTGCTGAGTGCACAAGACCGTCACGAGGCAGACGCCCGAACGAGGGCGCTTTCAAATGACTTGACCATCGAATTGCCCCGGTACATGGTGCCAACCGTCTGGCTGGCAACATTTTCCATTCCCACGAATACCTCGGGCAAAGTCGACCGCTCGAGGGTCCGTCGGGAGGTCGAAGAACTCGCGGAAGAGTATGTGGCCCAGATCGCCCTGGGCGAGAATGAGTACAATGAGGAGGAGGAGGAGGAGGA
>RHLO01000309.1:0-48370 GCA_003719415.1 Aspergillus olivimuriae | reverse complement strand
ATTGCGACCAAAGTCGTTAATGTAGAGGTTCTTCCAGGCATAGACTTCCTCCCGCCCCCCCAGATAGGGGGTGCCCGCCGTCAGGAACTTCTGGATGTCTTCCTCCACCGCCTTGGATTCGGGCTTGGACTCCAGGGTCAATTCGGGGATGACGGACCCCTCTGCGCCCTCGACCCCGTTGATGAACTTGCTGCGCGTGAGGGTGTCTCCGTAGATGTGGTTGCTGCGTTCCCGATCCGTCCAGTCCATGATGCGCTCTTCAGTGGAGCCGCCAATGCCCCCCGTGAGCGTCTGGGTCATGCTCAGGTGGGTGATGTCCGACTCCACGGTCGAGGTGAAGCGCAAGGTCAGCGAGGCGGTGCCAATGGCCTTGCGGGTGAGCCAGCCGACACCTTGCTGGGTCCGGTCAGTATCTGGGCATCGGTTTCGTTCGGGGCGGGGGTGACGCCATGAGGCGCGTTCATACCAGTTTCAGGACCTCATCCATCCCTTGCGAGTGGGTGCTATCCTGCATGTGCGGTTAGCGGTGGTCTGTCCTTGCCTTGCCTCCATGGGGGGATGACGGTACCAGGGTCCATGCCCCCTTCAGGGTCGGCAGGGTGATGTCGGCGGGAAATTCCATGATGGTGTGAGTGGGCGATGGCAGGTCAAAGGAGTTTCTGAGCCGTCCACAGCAATCGGAGTGTTTCAGGGGCTGGCAATGGGTTGATGGTGGGCGGTTCTGTCCGGTGTTGTGATGCTATCATCTTATCACTTTTATACTCGCTCAGTGGAGCCCTTCACATGCAAACCCACCGGCCGAATCGAGGGCTTTTTCATGTGAAAATCATAGAACAGACGTTGTCCTCGCTTGTCTTGCTGGGGTCCTGCTTTAGTACGTCCTGCAATCTCCACCGGCTCCAGAGTACTCCGTATACTCCGAAGTATTCTATCGGGGCGATGGGGCCGGGGTGACCCCTGGATTCATTCCCTCGGAATGTGAATAATCATTATGGGATCCGGGGAAAACGCTGATGCTGGGGAATTCCCCCGGATCCTCCCTCTGCCACTCCAGCCAGTCTGCTACGATGACGACACATCCGGGGTGCGCCTGGACGGATTCTCTGGGGGTTTCAGGGGCAGTTCATAATCATCTCGGATCAGCGACTGCAGAGGACACGTCGCGGATGGGCAGTGGGCCCCGGCAGTCAAGGCGTGGAAATCCCACGAGCCGGCGAAACGCCAGAGAATAGTCAGATACAAGGGGAGGCAGCGGTCTCTCCTGAATCACAGTCAACTACTCCGGAGTAGGCAGCTAAACGGCTGGTCTAGGATACGGGCTTGGTCTATACAGTCTTGACAGCCGCCATGCTCTTGTTCAGTCCGACACCAACACCGCTACGCCAAGAGTCTCACGATCCCGGCCCGAAGGAAGTCACAGCAATCCGTCATCCGGCCGGGCAGTCGGCTTGGCGTCGCCGCTCTCCAGCGCTCGCAACCGCGTCAATTCGCGGTCTTTCATCTCGCGGGCCGCCTTTAAACGCCCAGGCACGATGCGCGTGCGGTCCGTGGTGATCCGCCACCCACGCAGCCGATCCTGCCCCAGCGCCTGCAGGGTCTTGCGTTCGACCAGACTGTACTCGCTGGGGTCGTCCCGGTCGAAGTTGAACGGCTCCTTGAGGCCGACGGGCGGATTCGTGATGATCCGGGGGATCCGCAGACTGTTCCTTGAGGCCGAGTGGCACATCAACGGGTGCAGCAGGATCACGTCGCCCACCTGGCCCGTCATCTCGTGGAATTCCTGACACTGCTGGATGATCGTCTGGTAGAATCCGAGTCTGTCGTGCGCCGTGTCGGTCCCCCGGGGCACCATCAGCGGCGACACGCCCTCGGGATGGTTGTACTGACAGGAGTCCCATTAGTCGGGGTGCTCAGCACATCTGCAGCATACATACAGCAAGGCACATGCCGTGCGAGGGTCGGAGACGTGCGGCAGACCTACCAGATGCTGTGCCACCCGCGGGATCGCGTCCGGGCAGATCATCGTCCCGCCGCCATGTTCCTGGATGTCGCTGAACAGCGGGATCACCAGCAAGGCCTGCTCCGGCGAGTCCAGGAAATGCACAAAGAAATCCCCATCGACATGCCAGTTATCCAGATCCCGGGGATCCGGCCAGCGACCCTCCCATTCTTCCGTGCCCAGGTTGACGATCAACCCATCCCCCCAGACACACCCGTCGGCAGCCACGCGATCTGGGCCACCACACAGCTCGCAGATGGCCGCCCAGGCTTTCGGGGCGAACGTCTGCACGGGCTCCACGCGGTGTCGGGGCATGTTGATGCGTTCTTGCGTCCAGGTCGTCTTATCGGTCGGGGAGTATCCCAACCGCACCCAGACATTGCTGGTCCATTCCGCCGCTTTTTGGCGGGAAAAACAGTCGGGGATGCGAACAAAGCCATGGGCCAGGAAGTGCTCTTTCTGCGCCTCGGTGAGGACCGGGGCAACGGGGGTCGCAGCGTCCTCAACGGTCATGGCGGATCCGACGGCTACTGTCTTCGGCTGGTCTCACTGGTGTGTGCACGCGGCGTCACGGTTTGCGATGGGAAAGAAAGCCCAACTATCTCGGGGGTCTCTGGGATATAAGTCAGTTACCCCTCTCGCAGACGCCATTCTTGCGCCTGACAGGGCAGCTCCGGGCCATCGGGATATCACCCGTTCAGCCTAAAACCAGCGGGTCAGTCACCGATGCTGTGCAAAGCCGCATTGGTTGGGACACACGTGTATACGGGGCCTCGTATGAGAGAAGTTCATTCTATGGTACCCTAGGCATCCTAAGTAGGTCATCGCGTTCTCTCCACATGAAACGCCTCCATCCTCCTGCGAGATACCATGCACTCTTTCACAACTTCTCGTTTCGAATCAATCCTTGGGTGTGCTTGTGGCCGCTATCAACTACATTGCGAGTCCCGGGAACAATGCTCCATCGGCCAGTCGCACCAATATCAAACTCCATGTTTGGCCTTTATGAAGACACGAGGGCCTAGTGCCGTAGATCAGTGATTCCCGGATATGCGGTAAATTCTTGACATGGCCGTCAATACTTGCTTTATATTTCGAGGCTAGCCAGAAGTCAAATCATGCATGGACAACGCGCCATGCATCAAGACCCTCGGTCCAAACTCAATAGTACACCGCAGCTCAAGAACATGCTGTCAGTTCTTCGGGATGAGGTCCTGTTTCATTCCACAGGAGCGAACATCTGTCCATGACTACAAGCAAGGCAGGTAGTTTTTTGTCTGACCTTGGGTTCGTGTGCAACTATCCAGCTTGGTAGCCCGTGTCTGAGTAGTCTGAGTAGTGGCTGTTAGTGTGGGAAGGAGGTCCATTAGTTTGGATGTCTGGAAAACGGAGATATAATCGGTGTTGACCCTCGCGTGGAGGGATGCAGAATTAGGTTCTTTGAACACATTCAAGGATTGATGATATCTCTAGCGTATATATCGTGTGATCTGATATTTTTATCAAGCTCTTCTTGAAAAGTTTCTCTACGTCTCGACATGAAAGAACCGCCGAGATCTTGAAATTCGGGATAATCAAAGCAAGCTCCTCCAGCTGGATCGAAAGTAACCTTGTCCATCCAATCCGACACAAATTCCACCACCAAGATAAAAGATGTCTCAGGTCTTTTCCTGCAGGTTTGCCGAGTTCCGCGCCACAGACAGACCGCAGTTGGCTGCGCTATGGTGAAGCTCTCACGATGATGAGCCGAGGTATCTCTCCCCTTGAAACACGTCCGCTCACACCCAAGACTCCCATTCACCATTCACAGCGAAGACTTCGGCTTGCCATCCCGGCCCTTGCTGCCTACAGTCATTTCTGGTCAGAAGACGTGAGTGAGCAAAGGAAAAAAACATCCCGTCACATACCTTGGGCCAGCTGTGCAGTCTTCTGGCGGAAACGCTCCATGGGAGCACCCTCCATAAAGCGCTCAGCCAGTGCGCTGGCCGCATCAAACACGGCAAGGATTCGTTCCCCCCGCAGCGGAGCATTCTGCAGACGCTTCATCTCCATCATGCTCTTGCCATCATTGACGGCCAGCTGTTCAGCGAGGAAGCTCCGGACCTGGTCGTGGAAGTTCTCGGCGGGGAAGATGCGATTGATCAATCCCCAGGATTCCATTTCCTCGACAGAGCATTTGCGTCCCAACATGAGAAAGTCATTCGCCCGGCGAACACCCATGCTTTCGGCAAAGGTCCGCGCGGCCCCATACTCGGGGACCAGACCGAGGGAACTAAAGGGGACTTGGAGATAGCCCCCGGCAGCAGCGACGACAAGGTCCGCGATGCCCTGGAACCAGGCAGCACCACCGCCGACAGCAGGGCCATTCAGGGCCAAGACGAACACCTTGCGATGGTCGATCATTGATCGAAACAATTCCATTTCTGCCGTCGGGCGGTTCGCACCCATCAGCGACTCCACGCACTCAGTCGACTCTCACGCCGCTAGAGGACATTGCATACCTCGCGAAAACTTGCGCATGTAGAAGAGCTTCTTCTCGGCAGCACTGGCACCGGGATCCGGTGCCTCCATGCCTCCTGTTACATTCATCAGCTGGCTCACGTCGAATGTCAACCGAACAGCGCCGGGTCTTTACCCCGAATATCGGCGCCGGCAGAGAAGAATCGCCCTTCGCCAGTCATGACAGTGAAGACGGTGTCCGGGTGCTCGTCCAACTCGCGAAACGCCGCGACCATCTCGCAGAGCACGGCATCGTTCCATGCGTTGAGAAATTTCGGTCGGTTCAACTGTCCGGGGGTCAGACGCGGCGAGACGAACCAGGGACCGAGGCTGGCATGCATACCTTGATGACGCCGATCTGGTCGCGGACGTCGACGACGATATGGGTGTATGTAGCGGGCATGTTGTCGGGCGGGACGACAGAGAGTATGCTACAGAGGAGAGAAGAATGGGCGAGGGGACGCCTGGATGAATTGCATTATGAATACCGGTAGGACTATCGGTAGGCCGCGGCTATAAGACGAACTCCCCGCATGCACAGCTGTTAACCGAGTTGACCAGGCACTATCGCCGAGCATGGATCTTGGCGTAACCCTCGGAGTCCTCGGGTCGGTATTTGAGGAGCAGAAAAGCACGGGTTTATAGTCTACATGAATATGCTGGGCTGGAATCGCAGACGGTGACAAGGGTCCAGGGGCCGCATGCTACGAGCAAAGCCGATTTTTCCCCCTTCCGCAGCGGGCCAAGGTGATGGGGGATGCCTCGATACAGATTCGCAGGGCGCAGAGGGCAATCAATAGGGGCCTCGAAGAGAGAGAGGGCTGCTCTCACGGGGCCCCCTGGATCCAGACGGAGATGGTGGACGCGGTAGTATACACCATGAACACCAGCCCCAGCGTCATCATCGCCAGGTCGCCCCGTCTCACCCACGGAGACTCGGCAACGCCCAGGCGATGGAGATAGGCGGGATAGATGTACACCAAGGGCACGCAGGCAAAGGACCCGATGAGCGAAACAAACTTGTCCAGGTCGCCCGCACCGACGCCCGCCAGCAGACCGCATCCCAGCACCATCCCGGTGCGGAAGATATTCTTCTTCCACTTGATCGACGGATCGCGTTTGCCCGACTTGTGACCAAAAAGCCTCCCCTCCAGAATCCGCGCCGCCGGGAAGAGCTGGATGGGGGTGCCGACGAGGATGGCCATGGCGTAGACAAACTGGATGGTGTTGACAAAACGGCTGGTCTGGGGGAAGTTACTGAAGATCTCCGTCTGGGTGTGCTCGCCAAAGGTGCCGTAGGACAAGGCGCCGACCGCGGTGAACAGGACGGTAATGATGGCCATGACTACGCAGAGCAGCCACTCGAACTGATCCGGCCGCTTCATTGACGACTGCACCGGGAGAATCAGTCCAATGCCTTCAAAGGTGAAGATGCACGATCCAATGGTGAGCGTGAAGGCGCTGGAGTTGAATAGCTTCACGCTCGGGTCAAGCCCATGCCGGGCCGCCAGCGTGGCGATATCATAGTAGTAGATGTAGCCCAATCCCAGCAAGATAAAGACGTCCGCAATCAACGCAACCGGGCCCAGCTTGGAGATATTCCGGATCCACGACAGCGGGATGAGGACGATCAGCTGGAAAAGGATCAACCCTCCGGTCGACCAGACCAGCATCGACTCGCCGGCGACCGCCTCCAGGAAGACATGAAGGTTCTCGGCGGTGAAGATGATACAGGCGCAGACGAACCCAATCTGGGAGATGGCGATGGAGGTCAGGATCAGCGACCGTAGGCGCGGGCCAGCAATTCGTTCGCCCAGCTCGCCGTAGCCCCCGCCATACTGCTGGCGACACTGCAACAGCAGGTGGAAGCACAAGGTGGTGATCAGCGACACTGTGACGAGCGTGACGGATGAGAAGAGGAGACCGCCATTCCGGAAAGCCTTGGGAAGAAAGATGATGCCGGTTCCGATAAAGGCCTTCAGCAGGGTGAAAAAGGTCCGAACGTTGGAGGCATCCCCCGGACGCGTTGCCCGTGAGGAGCGCTTCCGGCCCAGCAAGGGACGACGCTCCGACACCGCTTCTCTGCCATCCTCCTCGTCCGCCCGACTGTCGGCCAGGGTGGACTCCTCATCCTCAGAGTCCGCCAAGTCTTCACCGGCGAAATTGCCGTAGAGGTCGAGGAAGTCGAGAAATGAGGTGGTGATGGCGGGGTGGTCGAAGGGATGCTGGTGGTGCTGTTGGACGTAATGGCGCCGGAAACTGCCGGGCTCCAGGGCAGCCACGGACTCCTCGATCGTATCCTCGGATTCTCGGGGCGGAAAGGAAAAGCTGGCAGCGCGTTTGTCAAGTTTCGCCTGTTTAGATTTGGCGTTGATCCGATAGAGGTCGCGGTGCATGTCGCCGCCCTGAAGCTTCAGCGACGACTGCGGTGCATCGGGTGCCACCTCGGAGGTCTCGGGCTCTTCCGGCTCATCGGTGGCCGTGAGGATCGGAGACTCGTCTCGTAGGGAAGCCGTAAAGTGCGGATGGAGATGCTGGGACAGGATTTCCGACTGATCCTGGCCGTCGCGGACGGAGGCGGGGGTGTCGATGGTGTCAGCCATGGCGGCTATGATAGGAATAGGAGCGAATAAAACACAGCACGGAGGTCAGCGGACGTGAGAGAGGCCGCCGTCCACCATCGACATGATGTGGGGGCAGGAGGGGGGATCGAAGGCGAGAGCGGGAGAGGGAAAGAGAGGGGGAGAAACGGATAGAAGACAGAAAACGTCGAGTTGAAGTCAAAGAGAAAAACACGCGATGATGCCATGCTGACTCAGCCACTCCCCCTCCCAATAGAATCACCATCATCACCACATCACCATCACCGCCTGTATGAGGGGAGACACGTCGGACTGGAGGCGATCATGTGTAGATGTTGGTCATGTTTTGTCTGGGAGAAGGAATCCTACACTGTGGGTTGATTCTGGTGGTGTGATGCTGCTCGCGATGCTCTCCACCATGGGAGGAGTATCTATATATTTTCAACAACAACTGATATACTTCGTCCTATCCTACACCAGCCTCTCGGTCTGAATCTCATCACCTTCCCACCGAGTAAGTCAACACCACCACTACAGTTTCTACCACTGACACGTGTCTACCAGCGAGAAGTCACCGCCAATGAACGCAGCCAAAACCACCAACGCAGATCGGTAGGATGTCTGACGGATGAGGGGCCATCAACACCCGGGATCCTGCAGCTTGCGTCACAGACTCGTGGACAGATATAAGCACCAAACCCCTCTGGTGCTCGTAGATACCCCTTCCCTGCGTCATCTCCCCCAGAGACTCATACGCATCGACAACTGACCTCAACCATGACGATCGGCATCGCATTGATTGGAGCAGGTGCTGTGTCCTGACTGACTACCGTACCGCGCGTGAGGATCCGGGCTGACCACGTCTCACGCAGGCCTGTTCGTGCAAGATGCACACCTGGTACGTCGATTTGACGCTCTCTTAACGAAGGACGACTGTTCCTCACCCCGCTAGCCCGCCATCCAGGCCGCACCCAATCTGGACCTGAAGGCCGTGTATTCTCGCTCGCTCAAGACCGCCCGTGCCCTGGCCCCTGAGCTCCCGATCGACCGGTATGCCGATGACGCTCCCCAAGGGCTGACCGACATGTTGCAACGACCCGAGATCGAGGCAGTGGTGATTGCGTACGTTGATGCTTCTCCCCCAAGCCCGCCGGAACTTGCAGGCCACTCACCATAACCGCGTTTCGAAGTCTACCAATTGGCACCCAAACCCCCTACATTCGTGCGGCGCTGTCGGCAGGCAAAGCGGTTCTATCGGAGAAGCCGGTGACTGAGAACGTGGCCGACGCGATCGACTTAATCCAGTGGTACCAGACCACTATCGACACGGGCCGGGTGACCTGGTCGGTCGCCGAAAACTGGCGATTCTTTTCGAGCCTGCACTACGCAAAGGGCCAGATGGCCCGACTGGGGAAGATCTACCAGTTCCGCACCCAAGTCTACGCCGATGTCAAGCCGGGATGGGCCTTGTGGAAGTACTACGGTAGGTCATGGCGCCTCTCCCGGGGTGGTGCTCGCTGAAACCCTCATCTGCCGCCCAGAAACCGCATGGCGGAAGAATCCCTCCCACCAGGGCGGCCTCATCCTGGACATGGGCGTGCACTACGCGGCGGGCATGCGACACCTGCTGGGTGCTGACCCGATTGTGCGCGTGGCCGCCTTCACCAGCCTGGGTCGGGACTATCTGGCCCCCGTGGACAGCCTCGATGCCATCCTCCAAACAGCGGATGGGGTCCAGGGCTTCTTTCAGATGTCCATCTCCTCGAATCTCTCCGAGACTGGGTGGACCGTCGTGGGGGAGAACGGCTGTATCGTGGTCCAGGGCGCGACGGTGACCGTTCGGATCAACGGGGTCGAGGAGGTGAGAGAGACCTCCACAGAAGGGTTTGCGGTCGGCGCAGAGATCGTCGCATGGGGAGAGGCCCTCCAGCGAGGCGTCATCAACGACCAGCAGCGACCAGAGGAGGCTCTGGCGGATTTGGAACTCGTAAGTCGCTCGCTCGTACCTGCTGCAGGACCAGAGCTGACCCGCATCAGATTGAGCTGATGTTGCGCAGTGGAGCGCAACAGGGCGAACTCATGACCGCACAGTATCAGAAGGTTGTCGTCTGACGGAGAGGCACTGAAGCATGCAAAGTTGGGCTTGGGAGAGCAGTTGAAGAGGTTGAACTGGGTGCAGCGTTGATGACTGAATGCTGCAGCCCATCGCCCCCCATGTCTCAGTACCGTCAGCTCGCCACCCACTCATAGAAATACGAAGGCTTAAACTTTCCCCGATTAACTTGCAGCTCACCATGCTGTTGCGCCAGGCTGAGAGATTGGTCTTGCGTGTCCGGACTGACGTCACGGGCAATGTAGGGTGATTTAGGGTTTCATCGTATCGCAGGCCTGCTGCTTGCGGAACGTCACGATGTATAATCTCCGCCATCCATCCCATCGGAGGGTCCTATGCGGCGTCTGAGCCCTACAAATTCCCTCCTCGACTCAAATAAATACTGCCCTGACTACACTTGAACTTCTTCCCCAGCTACAATCATGGGGGGTGGTCCGCAGTTCCCACGCCTGCACCAGGCTCAGTCGCCGCCAGATCGGACAGCCCTGACCCAAGGCCCCGACGAAAAGACGTATCTCTATGGAGTCATCGACCTGGGCAGGTACGATGTCGACTATCGGGGGGATCGATCGCGGTGGGCTAACTAGATCTCTCTAGCAATGGAATTCGATGCAGCATTTCCGACCTCTCGCCACCCACCACGCGCATCATCCCCACCGTCCATGCGCGACGGTTCAATATCTCCCTGTACGATGCGCAGTTCGACCCCGATACGGGTGAGCGACGACCGATCCCGACGCAGATTATCAACCGCGTTGTCGGGGCCATCATCCGGTTTCAAATCGTCTGTGTGGATATCGGGGTGCCGCCCAAGAATATCGAGATCATTGCCACTGAGGCCACACGACTGGCCATGAACTCCCAGGAGTTTGTCCACGCCATTGAAACCGCGACGAACATCCCCGTTCGCATCCTCGCCAAGGAAGACGAGGGCAGTATCGGCGCGTGGGGTATTGCCAGTGGCTTCTCCGACATCGAAGGCCTGGCGATGGATCTCGGCGGCGGCAGCATGCAGATGACCTGGATCATGTCGCATGCGGGGAATGTGCGGATGAGCCCCAAGGGCGCCATCAGCTTCCCCTACGGCGCTGCAGCACTGACCCAGAAGCTGGCAGATCTGCGCAAGGGGAAGAGCAAGCACGAGGCGGAGCAGGCCGAGGCAGCGTTCCGGGAAGAGATGGAGGACAATTTCCGCGAGGCTTGGAAAGAGCTGGAGATCCCCGATCAATTGGCCGAGAAGGCCCGGCGACAGGGCGGATTCGACCTCTACCTCTCCGGCGGAGGCTTTCGTGGCTGGGGATACCTGCTGTTGTATATGCACCAGGCGCGCGGAGAGTACTATCCCATCTCCATCATCAACGGATATTCCGCGCGAAAGGAGGACTTTGAAAACACGGAAGCCCTGAAGAAGATTGCCCGCACCGCGCAGGATATTTTTCGCGTCTCGGACCGGCGACGAGACCAGGTGCCATCGGTGGCCTTTCTCGTCAACGCATTGGCGGAGGCGGTGCCGTATGGCATCCAGGAAGCCCACTTCTGCCAGGGCGGAGTGCGCGAGGGTGTCCTGTTCAAACGAATCATGCCGGTGATCCGCCAGAGTGATCCGTTGGAGGTCTCGACCGTGAGTTTTGCGACCCCGTCCGCCCAAGCCATCGCATACTTGATGTTATCCGCGATCCCACATCCCCAGGGGAAGAAGCATTTCCCCCATTCCATCACCGCCCATGTCATCCAGTCATTTGCGAATTGCCTCTACTTGCATGCCCCCATGTCGAAGGAGCTGTCGTCCACCGCGGCCTTGTACTGCACCAGTGCGGGCATTCTCTCCTCCGCCCATGGGATTCCCCACGGGGATCGAGCACGACTGGCCCTCATGCTGCAAGAGAGGTACGGCGGGGAGCTCCCTCCGCGTGAGATCGATTTCAAGGAGCGTCTCCGGGCTCTGCTCTCACCCGAGGAAGTCTGGTGGACGCGATATATCGGCAAGCTGGGCCTGGTGATTGCCCGCGTATATCCCACCGGCAAGGTGGATCCCTCGCGGCCCCGGATCGTCCCCAGTGCACGATGGGCCACCGATCTGGGAAAAAAGCAGAATAAAGAAGGCATCGAACTGACCATTCGAGTTCAAAAAGTGTTCTATGACCCCACTCGTTTGAAGGAAGAGCTCGAGAAAGACCTGAAGAAGATCAAGAAGGTGGGCAAAAAGAAGCATTGGATCGGAGGGCGGGATGGCTGGGGCTTGAAGGTGAAGGTGATTTTGGTCGAAGAAGATCTGCTGTAGATAGACTGTATATTCTTTGCGGCTGTCATATAATCAATCCAGGCATTTGTCACCCACAGGATCAAGGCGTAGTCGGGATGGTGATCATCGATCAGCTAGGCCATCCACCGTCTGACCTCTACAATCGGCCCCTGTCGGCCGTGTACACTGCTTGGGGGAAAAGATATAAATGCTTACTTGATCCCACCTATCTTCGAGATACTGAGCAGTTCACTCCAAACTCACATCGACTGTACTCTCACGTTCCACCCTGACATCCAACAACCCTCGTCCCCGGCTTCTCCTCGCCAGTGTTTGCAACCCTCCGGCCCAGGCTTTACTGTCTGCATATACAGGCACCTCCTCATGACTCACAGTACCCTGATGATGATTCATGGCGTGTTAGGAATCGGACATGCGGCCACTTCCACCACTTTACTCGAGGAATCTATGTCACGCAATGGCCTGCTCACAGAAAGTGCGATAGATAGCACTACGGGAGACTTCCTTGCAAGGAATCAGGATATCTGTATCATCAATACGAGATTACTGGGAGCTCAGGGCAGAGAACCGATTTAGAGGCTTGCCATCACACCGTGGGGAGCGGAAGCTGTGCGGTTCTCCATGGAACAGAGTATGCTCTCTCAAGTACAAGCGCTCATGCAACATCAGGTTCAGAATTTGGAGAGCGGTGCGGCTTCGGGCCCTTTTCAGGTCGCTTGCCGACTGACTCAGGGCGTACGATAGGAATAGCTGTTGGTCTTCATGTAGGTCCCATTTCATTACCACCCCACACCAGATGACCATAGAGGGAACAGGCTGCTACGTGCTTTTCCGTCATATCGACTTCTCTACTTGATTTACTTGGACGACCAAATCTACTGGATGTCGCGAAAGACGCACGGGACAGATGAAGACGCTGGAGTATGATGCTTTACGACCAATTTTCGCGTTCGAGCAAATGCGCATGGGTCTGCTGCGTCTTGATTCGACGATACTGTCGGAAATGAGCCATTGAAAAGAATTGCTCGTTGCATATTATACCCTCAATCTCGATGAGTTCGGCGAAGGGGGAATATTGGTTTCAGTAGACTGTAGGCATGTTCAACCCCGATTGCCCCTATCGATTAATTACCGACTCTATAGCACCATGACCCCGCCTTTATGCAGCATGAAAAACCCCCCAGAGTATGCAACAGTTCGCCCGACCGGCCGTAGCACGTTCATGGCAACTCACAAGTCCGCTGCTCCCTGGATCAAAGCCTGCAGTTTTTGTGGCTGGGCTCCGATCAGCTCCTCCATCTTCGAGCCGCCCTTGAAGGTGACAAACGTGGGCATCGCTCGAATGCCGACTTCCTCGGCGGCATCTGGTACCTTGTTGACGTTCAACTTGTAGAAATGCGGTCCTTGCGTTCTCTCCGCGAGGTGTTCGAAATTGGGGGAAATCGCCTTGCACGAGTTGCACCAGTCCGCCCAGAAGTCAAAGACGCTCGGAGTATCTTGGTTGATGATCTCCTGGAATTCCTTCATTCTGTGTGCTAGGAAGTCAACATTGATCAGTCGTGTTGGGGGGGATCTACTTACGAGTTGACCTCCCGGACCGGCATGGTGATCGAATGGAATTGAATGTAGCTAAGTGTGGTGAAGATGTCTTGGGAATCAAAAGGGATATCTGCTGCTATGTGATGAGACGAAAGTAATACTAGTATGATGGTTAGGTTATGCTGACAGGGAGATAGGTTATATACTAACCGTCGGCGGAGAATGAACCCTAAACTCCATGTCATGACGTTTGCAGTACGCGAACCCGCCCCACCGTCGTCTGTCTCCCAAGGGGTCCGATCGAATGACTCGTGTACTCCGTAGTGACGGGACTCGCTCGGGAAATTTCTACTCATTATTGGCCTGGCAATCGGATATCTCTCACCACCCGTGCGACCCGTGTACTTGGCACAGCGTGGGCAGATCCTCGCACCTGTCGAGAGGGCAGCAGCAGCCCGGACTCGTCCAGCCCCAAAAGTCATACGAATGTGGCCCCATAGATGCAGGATATATGAGAGCCTACTAAATTGAGTCCAGATTGCATATGTACATTTGATTATATTCCCGGTTGTTGTTACCCTTTCGGCCTCAACCTGCGATGACGTCCATCCCGCGAGCATGGTGGAAGACCTCGCCCATGTTCCACGAAAGACCGCTCGAAGATCATCCCCAAGGAACCAGATAGAAGTATCGTCTGGGCTTCAAGGCGCACCCCCTCCCCCTCCGCCGGCGCTTTTGTTCTTGCGCCGGCGGGCCTTCTCGTACAAACCCAAACAGGTGATGAACACCATCGTGTCGAAATCGTCTCCATAGCAAACATTCACCTGTAATTTGCCACACCTCCGATAGGTGCGATCGCTGGTGAAGACCGCCAACAGCTGACCCGATTCATCCTGCAGCTTGTAGTTTCGACTGCTCATTTTCGATGCGCTGACGCCATCAGCCGTAACATGCTGCGTTCGTTTCCAGACGAAGTGTTTTCTTTCCCCAGCCTTGTCGGACTCGGCGTGGAAGGTCATCGCCCAGCGATATTCCGATCCGCGCACGGTCTCCTTGGTCATATCCTCCCATTGCGACGTTGGGCTGGAATCGGGGTCTCCGAGGCCGACCTTGAGAACACTCGAGAACTTGGGGAACTTGCACATGGCCACCACGGGTCCGTCCTGGTTGCTGCCCGCGTGGAGGATCAGATCCGGTTTGTGGGTGAAGGAAGAGACCTCGCCGTATAGCAGTGGCTGGTTATCGGGGGTCGTGATGGTGTAATGTCGTTGGAAGCAGGTCTTGCAGACATGGTACTGCCGACACGGTGCGGGTTTCCCGGCAGGCGATGGGCTTGCTTCCGAGTCGGACATCGGATCGAACGACAGTTGGGAATCACATAGAGCCGGACGTCGGCAGACACGATGTTGTTGGTTCAGGGAGCTGGTCCAGAGTGATGTAGGAGTGATCCAGGTCGACGTCTGGGCTCGCCACCGGCACGACCCGGACAAGATTTCCCGCCATACCCAAGACTCTCGACATCATCCGATACTTATACCCCGTAGACCGCCGAAAGATGTTCCAAGATGCTTCCGAGTCGACTTGCATGTGGCACACGGTGGGTGGAATCCCGAGCTGGCAGTGATCCTTATGGGCGCTTCCGTAGGGGTCGAATGGCATTGGCCCCGTGGATTCCCTGCGGCCGAGGATTTTGACTCCCCTGATTGGTGATCATGTCGTCTTGAGATCTCCCTCATACACAGTACTTGGTCACTTGGAATGGTATTGGGAGGCGTTGCATTGCGATCGGCAATTGTGCAGCGCTGTCGACAGGCGTGCACTATGGCTGGCCCGGGCACTCTCCTGCGACATAATGGAATGTATTCTCCTGTTACGGCATGGTCGGATAGTAAAAGGCAAGATGGTCTCTAGTCTCTATCCTTGCAACGAAATCGCAAAGGCACCAAATGCAGTGGATGGGAAGGACATGTCTAGCGGCTGCAGGCCGTTTGGACGAACTTTCTACCCGGGATGAGCCCCGTACTAGGTGTCCGGTCTCGTCGACATCAGTCACTATTTCATAGTTTCCGATACGCTGGTGACTGTTTCCTGGATATTAAAGGAACTTGCTCCTCGTCTCGAGGGAAGTATTTGACGTCGGTCTGCCAGCATTTGAGCTCCGACGGCGGTGGCTTTTCGTCGCCTATGCCGTGTCCACGGGCACTATGGCTTTTGAACAGCCTCTCGCAAGCAGTTCTGGCACTGCGCCTTGTGATCATTGCAAAATGGAGCTTGCTGACCCACAAGGAGAAGCGATATCACTGGGATTGAAGTAGTTGGAACCAGCCGTGGCATCTCCTAGCGATCACGCCCTTGATCAAGGACTATCTAGTGGACTAAGATCTTGGAACTCCACCCAGTTAGATGTTATTTGACAGTATACTGTCAGAATCAAGTGATATTCGACGTGATTGTGTTTGATTTGCCAATAATAGCCCCATCATCTACTTCACCAAGCCGGACTGTCTTACATTGGAGCACCAGGTGACAGTCGAAGATGCTAACCTGGCGAGTCGTCTTCATCACCGCAAACTTCGAGCTTCATCCTCGGTGGGTAGGTAACCTCAGCATTCTCGAGATTGGGTCACGATTCATGTCCGGGCGTCGATCGGATGGGACACTTGTGTAATAAAGCATATCTGGTTCTCCAGGTTGACCATGTGGACAAAACAGCACTCTGCAGGGATCGCCGGCCGAGCTGTTCAAGACGTCCCAGACCCCAGAGTCGGAACTATTGTCATCTATACTATACCCCGAATGACCAATTCTGTCCATACTAGAGGTCGATTTGTGGCGTTGTGATGGCTCCTCCAGTGACTAATAGCCTCAAGAAGCTAATGACCGAACAGGGAAATACTGGCTTGCTTGCCCTGATCTCATGTTGAATCCACGACGCTGGACGGTGTCTGACATCAAACGCTTCTCTAGCGGCCTCATACCCCTCAGCAGTGGCATCTGTCGGATGACGTCTCTCCTCAGTCTTTCCCCTCGGTTGTGCATTCTATCTGTGACGAGAAACCCCGCTTTGAAGGCGTATAAAGAAGGGCCGTGTCCCCGCAAATTGCCCAAAGTATTGCGCTGCATCAGAACCAATCACCATGCGGTCACCTACCGCAACTCATCGGGACTATCATGGCTCCACAGAGTCGGCGAAGAAAGTCTGGGGAAGTCTCTCTCCGGATATCTGGTACCTTATCTTCCAGTCGGTATGTTGCGTGTGAGCTGCCTCGTTCCACCGGCCCCGGAAAACTCACGGTAATGGTAATATCCACTAGCTAGCTTTCCAGAACCGACACGACCTTGTGAATGTATGTTTGGTCTCGAGAGGCTTCTATTCCCTGGCCATTCCGGCTCTTTATCGGACGGTAGTGTTTGCCCCTTCCGCTGCCTCAACATACGGCAGCGCAAAGGGAAAAAACGGCCCTATGTATCCTGCAATCAAAGCGCTTCTCACTCGATTAAACGATGATTCCTACCTTGCCCCTCGATTGCACGTCCGCGAGGTGATCTTGTCTCATATTGGCTCGGAGGTCCTGGATATGGCGTGGGAAGTGATCAGTCAGCTCCCCAATGTTCGAAACGTGGTGTAAGATGCTACAAATTGCGTTCTTGCGTTGGATGTCGTGGCTGGCTAATCGACAAGATAATCAGGGCGAAAGGGTCGGTAGATCTACCGCAGGGCTTCATTGAAAGTCTGTCTCGTCATCCACGACGTCCAACGCTGGATCTGCTCGATCAGGACGGGACTATGGCAGTACCAACGATACTTCCACCAGCACGCTCGCTGCAGGCGGTGGTGGATCTCGGCTGGGGGATTACCCAAGCCCCAAACTACCGGCTTCTCCGTCTGCAACAGTTGCTCTTCTCGTGCCCGAATTTGCGATCGTTGTCACTTACTACGGTGGACCAACACAGTGGCTGTGCATTGCGACATCTCATGTTCCCCTCGGTCAGCACCTTCCAGTTGATCGGACAGGGGAGATTTCCCCCCATCCAGGAGATGACGCTCAATGGGTATCAGATCCGTCCGTCCGAATGGCCGCACTGGCGAGACTGTTTCCCTTGGGAGGGGCTGCGTTCCTTGACGTTGGGACCACAACCAGACCGGCATACTCTCGGCCTGGTCACTGGATTTGCCAGATCAATCCGTTCCTTGACATTATCGGCATACAGTGACGACGAGCGGATTCGCCCGGAAGACGTCGATCGTTTTCTCCTCTCCTTTGATACTCTGGTGAGCCTCGACATTCGGGGGCTCTCCTATTCCGTGCATGCCGTGACGAACCATCCCAACCTCACCCGTGTCTGCCTTCATGCGTTCGAGCTGACACCCGGTCAACGTGCCGAGCTCGGGGTACACTCACAGAGAAGGACGCTGACAGTAGCCGATCTGGAAGATCTCGATTCCAAATGCCCAGCGATTCAGGACCTGGAGCTCGACTGCAACCGAAAGGGGGGCCAATGGGTAAGGGATTCCTTCACGTACTGTGACTGAGATGCCCGTTTCAAGGATCACGCTAAGAGATCCATCGGACAGCCCGCCGACGTTCTCACAGCCCTTGCGTCCCGATTTGACCGGTTGTGCCACTTGACCATGCATTTGGAGCTGGGAGTTTCCAATCTGAATCTTCCTATAGTTCCGATGCTGAACTATGCCTCGGCGCAGGCGATTGGAACACAGCTCCTCGCCCTGAGGGGCCATGGACGGTTGCAGAGGCTCACTTTGAAGACGGGAGAGCCTCTTCGTCGATTCCCTGGAGGGGATCCCTTGCATCGGCAATGGGAGCAAGTGCACGCCGCAACGTTTGAAATCCGACCAGGGCCCATGCCGGGACAGCCAGTGCGCATGGTCCATGTGGATAAGGCGGTGCTAGAGGGCCGGCGGGATCTCAGTGAGATTGATGCCAGCAATCTAGTCGACCTCCATGTGCGTGTGCAGGCAGTTATCGATGGGCCTGGAGCGGACATGCAGGACGATAGCGCACAGACTTTCCCGGGTCATGGTAACCGCAGAGGGTTAGAGATGCCTCCGGTGGTCAGAGAGACCAGGATGATTCCGGCTTAAGCCAGCATGCATCGGATATCCGGGCCTGTAAGAAGAGTCGGCGTCCCTCCATCAGCTGCACTGTCCCGGCCGGGCAGCCTCATTCCGCAACCCCCCCTCATAGGTTCTTACACAGAGCATCGGCCTCGTCCTTGGCGTCAGCATTGCGGCTGACGGGTCGCCTTGAACTCTCGTTGAGCGATTAAAGCGGGAGCCTGACCCCGCTTGGGGGTGAGATTGTTGGCGCCCTCGGTGGTTCTTTATACAACCCTCGCCCGCCCGAGTATGCCTCCGCTGGCCTCTGAAGACAGCTTCGAACTGGTCTCCTCGCCACCCTCCGTCTCCATGGGTACTGATCCTAGTGCTAGTGCTACCAATATTCCTGCGCCGCCCCCGGACCTCGTTCCTCTGGGTGGCATGAATGCGACGCGCGTGGGCGATCCGGCGATATCCAGCCAGGATCAACCCCCCCATCCTCCGGTCTGGCATTTCAACCCACCGCCGCCGCCGCCGATCATCAACAATCCCATTCCATACCGCCAGCCCAGTCATTTCCGTGGCCGGGCCTACCATGGCCAGCGAAACCTGCACTCGCCAGACAGCTACTTGTCCCAGTCGCCCGATCGCTTTCGCCGGCGTTCGTCTCTCTCCCCCAAGCCGTCGCGGGTGCATGCGACCTCGGCGGAGGACCTCATCTCTGCAAGCGAATCCGGCGACCAAATCGTGCATCTGACGCTGTTCGATCGCGATGCATATGTCACCCCTCATGCAGCGGCCGACATTGACTTTCGCCAGTGGTTCCCGCTGTTGATCTCGGCGGCGACCGAGAGCTGGTATGCCTTCCGGGCCGAAGACATCTTTTCCACCGGGGCGCGTGCTCTGCATCGACCATCGCCGTCGACGTTCATCCACGTGCAGAACGCTCGGCCGGTGGGCTTGAAGGTGCCCTGGGTCTCGGCATCGGCAGCCCTTCGACCGCAAACGACCAAGGCAACCGGCTCGCCCTCGCTCGTCTATCTCTCCGTGCAACAGGCGGTCATGGGCCGGGAGCGACACGGTCGCATGTACAGCCCGGATCCAATCCCTCTCCCGGAGATGGCCAGTCATACGGAGGCTGGGCAGTCCATCTATCGGGTCATTCGCTGCGGAAGCCGGGAAGGAGCGGCCTCCCAAGCCTTCTATCATGCCGGAGCCAATCGCTGGTCGACCGTGTTCACCTGTGTGGTCAAGGATACGGGCAAGGAGGCACGCTATCCCTCGCTGGAGTCCTATGTCCCGGTGCGAAGCCTCGAGGAGTTGATCGAAGCCCCGAGTATGGGGAACAAGGTGATGGTGTTCTACTGAGGAAGACTGACTATGGCCGTTCGACATGACAAGTAATCCGCAAGGAGGAACCAATTCGCCATTGCAAGGGTTCGTTTCTGTGGATGCTTTGCGTAAGCTTTTGCTTTGATAGTCTTGAATAGTCTGTAGCTGCAATCACGGGAATGTCTATTATGGTTGATGAATCCTGTTTCTCATCTCCAAGCATGTGCATCCTCTGTTTCTTTGACAACTCGAAATACACGAAATCCACCACCCTTGACGCATCTAGTGCGCGTACGCTTTGTGGCCAAGCGATGTTCCTCGTTCGATCCTGTCCCAAACGGGCATACCTCCATTTCAAATCCATGTCCCGCGCCGACTCAACATAGATCTATGCGGCTTCGACCAGGACAGCTTCTGCTTGATGCATCTGGAATTCTACCACGCCCCCATGATGAACGACTCCATGCTCCTTCTGCAGAGCACCGACGGGTTCTCCCGTGGCTGGATCCACGGTGAGTCCCGAGACATTCACCTCGCTCTTCGCATTCGTACCCGGACCCTGGAGTCGGATCAGCTGCACGGGGGTTCCCGGCGGCCACGGTGTATGGACGCGCACTTCTCTTTGGGGGCGGTCCCCGGGGGAAACAAAGGTGCTGTCGGTGGCAGAGACGGTCGACGGATTGCTGAGACCGACACTGGCATTCCAGACACCCATGTCGAGAAACACGAGTTTCTCCAACCGGGGGTGTCGTCTCTCGGCGAAGATGGCATAGCCACTAAAGTCCGAGGCGTTGGCAGAGGGCAGCGCATGAATCACCTGGGGGGTGTGGTCTTTGGTCGCGAGCACATGAGCGAGGAAGAGGTGAGAGTAAAAGTTCGCGCGCACACCGGCGGTCAAGCTCTCGCCCTCGTACTCATATGGCAGCGGAGTAAATCCCGAATATTCGCTTTGGTGGCCCAGATGGAAGTAGACCTTCTCAATCCCGATGCTGGCCGCGGTCAGGACATAATCCGTCGTCCACAAGGCGGCACCGAACGTATCGCTGATGCCACTCTGTCCGCTGCAGGAGGCAGAATTGGTTTCTCCCAGAATCAGGGGACTCTGGGCCTTCTCGGCGGCCTCTTGTTGGGGTATGTACTGCGACAGATTCGTCCAGACGACCTGGTGATTCGACAAGAGATCCAACGACAGACGCGACCGGCGCGCTTCATCGCAGGTGGACTGGGGATAAAGATGCACGGCGTAGCCTTGGATGATCTCTGGGTCGACCAGCCCGGCCCGGGTGACATTAATGATGTCGAAATCGTCTATCTCGTCCTGCTGATCCGGTACCCAGGGCGGATCGGCGAAGACCGCGGCCTGGAACAGCGGCTGATGGCGCGCCTGTTGATAAAACTTGGACGCGATGATCTGGCTGGTGAGACGCTTCCACTGCCGCGTATACTCGTGCGTGTCCCAGCCGGCATCCCGCCAGCCTTTGTTGATATAGTGGTCGATTTCGTTGCCCAATTCGAACAGCGAGAGGGACCCTCCCAGCTGGCCCATGGCGGCGGCCGCCTCTTGCATCGCATTCACCCAGGCATTGGTCGTGTTGCGCAGGTTCAGGGTATAGATGAAATCGGTGCCCGGTGGGAAATACTCCGTCCACCCCTGGAACCAGTCGTCGCGAATCTTCAAGACCTCGACGTTGGTATCACTTGGCTCCGCTCGCGAAGGCTCGTCCAAGTCCGGCACCAATAAGGTGTGATCAGCGGTGTTTCCGCCGACTCGAATGGGAGGCGCGACGCCGACAATGTCCGCAATGGTTTTCATGAGCGTTGCGGCGATGTCGCTTTGCAAGTAGGGACTCATGGACGAAGGTTCAATCGAGTATCCATAGGCATCGGGTCTTAGGATGGCGTGAGAGCCACCGCATGGCACATGGACTGTCGTGACCGCGACAGCCTGTCTCACGGCCAGGAAGGCAGCGATTATCGTCAGTCGAACCATCTCGTGGGTAGCCTTTTTGCAAGAACAGAATGGTCGACGTCGCTGAGAGCCATTCTGCTTGGATTAAATAGCTGACCACTTCTTGAACGCATGTTGGCCTGCGGGGTTGCATGATGCACCCCTGGAGCTGGCGAGTTTTCGCTGTCAGCCGGAGAAATATATCCCGAAGTATTAGAGGCTGCAAGCGGGGAAGGACATGAGGATCGACATGGCACTTGTTGAGAAGATCTTTCTCCGACGGGGTCGTCGTGGGGGTTCATGGTGATGGTGGAGAGCGTGTTGTGGTTGTGATGCCGTCTGTGATGGACTCTTTCTGGCGACTCCGATATTCTCCATGACGAGAGGAGATGATGGGTCGGTTCTGGTGGTGACTGGGGTTTACTGTCAATGGATGGCGCCAATATATAGATGCAATTGATGCATCTCGATCACTCTCCACTCCCGATAGAACAACACCCTGGCAGAGACACCCTTTGAGCAGTTTGTCCCCAGGAAAGCCTTTGATCGGGTTTTCGAAGCCAATCCTCTCGGCTGAACGAACAACCGAACCAAAGAACTGCAGAAAGCCATGCATTCCATCACTCTTCACCTCACATACCTTCTTGAAGCATATTGACCCGCCAGATGGACGTGGCAGCCCGTGTTTCCCCTGACTGGAGCATTCCCCTGTGAATAGCCTGCTTGCTCCAAACTCTTTGACGCTGGAATCCTCAGCTTCATCTCCTCCGACCGGTAGAACTTTCTGGCGACCGACCACGAGAAATCCGCCTCACGCTATCATCCACGACTCTCGACTATATAACACCACACCTCCAGGCAGGCCCTGCAGCTCGTTCCCCTCATACCCCTCATTCCATCAGCTGCCATGCCTCAAGTGGTCATTTTCGACTTATTGACCGCCCTGCTCGACAGCTGGTCCCTGTGGAATGCTGCTGCCGGAGGAGACGCCGCCGGCCACCGCTGGCGTTCGCGATATCTCGAAATAACCTTTGGCTGTGGACAATATCGTCCTTACGAGGATCTCGTCCGCCAGGCCGCCCGAGAGACCGGCCTAGGGGATGAAGCTCCCGCGCACTTGCTCTCAAACTGGGACCAACTGCAAGCGTGGCCGGGCGTGCGCGACGTCCTTGGCAGTCTCCGTCAACGGGGCTATCGTCTTGCGGTGGTAACCAACTGCTCGACCGAGCTGGGCCATCGCGCCGCGCAGGCATGTGGTGTGTCGTTTGATGCTGTCGTGACGGCAGAAGAAGTCGGCTACTACAAGCCCTGTCGGGAAGCCTACGAGGGCGTCATGGCCGCCATGGGGGTGAATGCGCAGGACGCTCTGTTCGTAGCCGGCAGTAACGGCGATGTCATCGGCGCAGCCGCTGCTGGAATGGATGTGGTCTGGCATAATCAGATTCAACTGCCGGCCCTCCCTGGATCGGCTCCGCTGGTCGAAGGACGAACCCTCCGAGAGACACTCGCTCCACTCCTTCGATTCGAGGGCGTGCCTCGCAGTCAGATCCCCACGCCCGCCTTGTATATGAATCGGACCAAGTTTGCGGCCAACTGCGACAGGATGCGACAGCGCGCGGCGGCGCTCCAGGCCTCATTCCGGGTTCATATCAAAACCCACAAAACGGTTGAAGGCACCGGGTTGGAATTACAGGCCGCCAATGGCCGGATCATCTGCAGTACGGTGAAAGAAATCGAGCTGCTGGAGCCCTTGATCCGGAATGGCTCCGTCCATAGTGTGAGTCAGGCGATTCCCTTCAGCCTATATCTTCCCGCTCACATCCCAGGTTCTTTACGGGATCCCACCTCCAAGGTCGTCCATTCGACGTCTCGCCGCGTTGCAAAAGAAGTTTGGCGTAGAGTTGATTCTCATGATCGACCACGCAGCTCAGATTGCGCTGCTGGAAGAATTCCCGGCAACCGAGCCCTGGCCCATCTTCATCAACGTCGACTGTGGTACCCACCGAGAAGGGGCTGAGCTAGGGTCTGCGCAGTTGGCCGAGGTCATCCAGAAAGCGCTGCCTTCAGACAGAGTGCGCATCTATGGATTCTACTGCCATTCCGGCCATTCCTATGCCAGTGATTCCTTAGCAGAGGCCGAGAATCATCTGCTGCACGAGGTCGCCTGTGGACGTGCGGCAGCAGAACAATGCCTCTCAACTTGCCCAGACCTTGACCTGACCCTCTCGGTGGGTGCAACACCAACGGCACACGCAGCGTCAGCCGATATCCTGGCAAAGATCCATCCCCTGCCAGGGGCACTGGAACTACATGCCGGGAACTTTGCGGTCCTCGACTTACAGCAACTCGCAACAGGCCTGGCCGGCTTCAACGACGTGGCGAGTTTTGTCGAGGCCGAAGTGTGTAGTATCTATCCCCGGCGGGGTGAGCTACTCGTCAACATTGGCTGTCTGGGTATGGGGCGTGAACCTGGCCGCGAACCCGGGGTCTGGGGGCGCGCAAAGCTTCTCTCCCCCACCGCAGCGGACGATCAGGTGTATCCTTGGAACGTCGCACGGATATCACAGGAACATGGGATCTTGGCCCCCCGTACCAAAGACCCGGCTGAAGCAAAGCAGATGGTGGAGGAGGCGACGGTAGGATCAAGGGTGCGAATCATTCCGCAGCACGCCTGCATTGCTGGAGCCATTTATGATTCGTATCTCGTCGTGGACACAGACGATGGAGAATGTACTGGAGAATGGGTTCGCTGTCGAGGCTGGTGATGTGATCAAATAGCAAACGTCACCTCGTTCCTGTAGGGATGTAATATACTCATTGAGATTGAGAATCCCGTGCAAGTATGCTACATGCAGTCACATCCCCCTCAATAAGACTATGGCATCAATCAAAAAGTGAGTGCATCCCTGAGATTAATTATCTTCCGGAAAGGAGCGCTATAGTGTTGTCCACATATCCAGCGTCACTAGTCAAGAGTCTTACTCGCTCACACACAATATCGGCCCTGTCCATGGGCGTGCAGCCATTAGGTATAAAACAAGGAAAGAATAAAAAACAATAAGCACAAGAAGCTAAGTAATACCGAAATTGTCCCACCATGAGTCGCTTACAAGCCCACGAGAACGAACAAGAAGGCCAGGAGACTCCATGTCGAAGGTGCCACCAAGACGGTTGCGGCTCCAGTGAAAAGAGGAGGCGCCAATGTCGTAGAAGGACTCTTCGTGATAGTCTGCGTCCCAGCGGTGCCGGTGCTTGTCAGCCAAGAGCCACCAGGCGACGTTGTTGTTCCGCTGGCATCTCCTGAACCTGCACCTCCTCCCCCGCCGCCTCCCGTGGTGCTTCCAGTCCCTGTTGCGGTATCTATTATGATATCCGTCGGACTTCCTGTCACCGTGCTGGCGGCTGTCGCAGTGGCCGTGGTGGCTGTCCCAGTGGGCATGGTCGTGGCTGACGTCCCGGTACTTCCACCACCTGTACCCGTCGATGCAGCTCCCGTCGAAGACGTCACACTGCTAGGTCGAGCAGTTGTGGTGGTACTAGGACTACTGGATACGGTCGTGGAAGTCGCACTGGAGCTGGTAGTGGTTGGGCCCTCGGTTTGACCAGCAGCGGTGGTGGTTTCAGGCCCATGGTCAACACACCAGTTCAGCCATTGCTCAAACTCCGGCCGAACGGTATCTTCATATGAGCCTTTACTATCACTCCGGAACTCATTGCAACACTGCTTGCAGAGACCGAGGCTCTTCTGGAACGGCGAATCGCCTATGCAGATGGACGGACGCTTTCCGGTCTCCTGGACTTCCAAGGCGGCATTATTGCAGTCGTCATAGCACTGACCCGGAACCGGACCAGCAATACCTTCTTGGCGCAGAAGAAGATGACCCCAGGATGCCCGGCGGGCCTTTGCGCCGTTGAACGGCGCACGCTTTCCGTGGACCTTCTTCTCTGACGACAGCACCTGGAAGATGGTATCGTCCAATCCGAAGAGCTTCGGGTTGAGATTGAAGTATCCCTGGCTGACGTTGTAGACCTGACCAATCTCATCTGACGTGCCGGGCTCACCCCAGTACTGGTCCGGGATGTGCTCCGGTGCTGGAATACATTCCTGCGGGCTACAGTAATAAGTCGACGAAGGGAGGCCGACTTGAACATTACAACCTCCGCCACCGACGATACTCTCATAGCGAGGGTGACAGATGTAGCCCGGAGCACATCCCCAGGTATAGTCATCTGGCAGGTCGGCAGGAGGCGTGTATGTAGATCTCGCGGGCAGTGTCGGACAAATCGTCCGAGAGACCGTCACAGTGGACCCTACATCGGCAGTCAGTGAGCTGAAGAATCTATCACAAGCGCTACGAAGAGACCACGTACCTGGGGCAGTCACTGTCTCACCGGGCTCCGTCTCCGTGGGTGCCGTGTCTGTAATAGTAATCGTTTGCCCAGGCTCGGTGACCGTCTCACCTGGCGCCGCAACAGTGGTAGTAATCACCTGGGTCACAGTGAGCACTGGTCCAGTGACAGTCGGTCCAATGATCGTGGTGTCTTCGGCCGGCAGTGTCACCGTTCTTCCCGGCTCTGTGTAGGTTGTGGTGATTGTCGACCCAGGCAGGGTCGTGACGGATCCGGACAGGCTGATCGTACTAGGGGGCAAAACTGTTGTTGTGGTGATGGTTGACGCTGGCAGGGTCTGGGTAACGGTCTGCCCAGGTCCAGTCTCTGTCACAGTCAGGGTCGTCTCTTCGCCACCACCACCCATGCTGATATACGCAGTAATGGTCACGGTCAGCAGGCCACCTCCTTCAGTGACAGTCACTGTGCTGCCAGGCAAGGTGGCAATGTCAGTGATTGTAGACGTATCAGTGACAGTCACGGTTGCTTCGGGATTCTGGGTGATGGTGTCAGTGACAGTGACAGTCCCACTAGGTCCTTGAGTGATAGTCGCCGTATCTGTCACGGTGATAGTGCCCCCAGTCAGAGTGACAGTATCTCCAGGCAATGTGACAGTATCACCAGGCAGCGTAATTGTGTCTGGAGGAAGGGTCACTGTATCTCCAGGGAGAGTGACGGTATCCCCAGGCAGAGTGACAGTCTCATTGAGTCCCTGAGTAATAGTCGCCGTTTCGGTCACGGTGATATTGTCTCCAGGCAGAGTCACAGTATCTCCAGGTAGCGTAATGGTCTCTGCAGGCAGAGTGACCGTATCCTCTGGTAAAGTTATAGTATCCCCAGGCAAAGTGACCGTTCCCCCAGGCACAGTGATAGTACCCCCAGGTACGGTGACATTGGAGCAAGTAGTTGGATCAACCACTGGGGCAGGTGTTTCAATCGTTATCGTCACCGTCGGATACCCTCCAGTGGGGCCCGGCTGCTGGTCATCTTAGTCCCGCAAGCCATGAAGAATATCGGGGAATTTCTGAGTGACATACCTCGCAGGTACTGGGCGCCGTGACTGTCTCGACACAGGTTGTCGTGCTTGTCTTGGAGGTCCACCGCCAGGATGCGTGCACCGGCGACAGGAGAGCAAACCTTGCCACTGACGAGAGGGTCCGGCTGGAAAGCTTCATGCTGAATCAACAAGAAACCACCAGATTGCTTTACTGCAGATAGTCTCGGATCGGAGCTAAATGGATTGGGATGGAAGCGATTGGCGCGCGCAACGGGCAGTCGATCACTTTAAGCAGCAACACACCCGCCGTGATTGAAGCTCAGGGGAAAAGGTATCAAGCCTGTCTGGTCGGCCCCTTTCTTCTGCACCTGATGATCCTAAAATGGTGCGCAGAAGGGGGAGGGAGACAAAAGAACAAAGAAAACCGGAGACACCTTGTGACTTTGCAGGCGCACGAAACCTCGCGTTAGGCTCAAGTCAAGTGGGACAAAGCAATAGACATCAGGGGTCTTCTGCCCAGGAGCCAATGCATCTTCTGCGTGCAGACGAGAATACGGACAGACGGTCCCCCTTCCATCGGGCTACCGTAAAGAGTGTATTTGAAGGTCTATCGGCCGCGTGGGAGGCGGGGATGGCATCTCCCGTAACCCAATCAACCCTCGTCACCGGCATCGCCTAGTGGAAAGACAGCTCGTAAAAGTTCCCTCCCGGTTGGGTCGCCCTCGGTGGCAGGATCCGGCTCGGACATGCTTGAGTTGAGCCGCATAGCAATCAAAGTTGTGGTGTTGTCGAGGGCAGCGAACGAACCAGAGGTCCCGAAGGGCACGACGCATCCCCGAGCACCCAATCGTGCCATTGACTCCACGTCAGCTCAGATGTTAGGGCTCCGACAGGTGCTCGCCCAGTCGAGCAGTTTTCGGGAGAGGCTTGGCTGGACGGAATAACAACGCAGACGTTCGCGAGAGCGTCATGATTGGAGTTGTCGTTCGTATCCGCACAGCCTGATGGTCTACCGCGTCATCCTACATGAATTATCAAATGAAGCCTGAATACCTAGCTGCATATGCCATGACCGCTCGTGTCAGACAGAGGAATCGCCGGGGGTCTACCCTCATTTGCGCGATTGGCTTCGGGCAGATCCTGGTACAGTGGCTTTCACAGCCTCCGCTTGTTAGTGTCACTTTCCCCCACGTTCATTGGAAAACCACCCTCCAAGAGTGCTGACAGACAAAGCAACGGGGAGATTCCATGCCAGCCGTGCCGTAATGTGGTATTTGACGTGTACGAAGGATGTTTGTGGGTCGAGGATCGTCGATGGGATCCTTTGACTCTGTGGAGATGGTGAGCCTTGACTGCCGCTTTAGGGCAAGATTGTCACGTTAGGGCCTCTCTCTCCCAACCGGCAGTTGGCCCAACACCAGGATCAGCTTCCAGAGTATAACAGGGTATTTCAGTGGGGAGATGATGAAGGGGGGTTCCCTTTCTGCATGGTCGATGAATTGATTCCCGTGGAGGGGACGATGGTAGTCAGAGTATCATGATTACTCTGTTCTATACGAGACCAGTGGTTGCTCAGCGCAGAGCCCTGTGGCGGGATCACCTCCGTGCACCACCTCTGGCGATCGTTCTAGCCTGGCGAGACGGGGCTTGCTTTTCTTTGTGTCTACAGTCGCTGACTCAATAATCGTCCCCTCTGCGGTTGGAGGGGCTCAGAGGACCCGTGAGTGGACCTGATCCCCATCTGTCATCTTCCAGAGACTCTCGTCCAGCAGCCGGTCATCCTGCAGGACGCAGTCGTGATCGTCCGTTTCTTTTCATTTATTCGAACGCGAGTCGGCAGTTGAAGCGGCCTCTCCATCCACGCAACAGACTCACCATGCCGCGATATTCTCCGGCTGTGGCTGCCCTGTGGGCAGGATTGCTTGGCTCCGCGCTGTCTCAGGACATGTGTAATTGGGAAGAAGTACGAGGTACGAGCCACAGATTCCTGCCCCCCGTAGTGCCGTCGTACCATTACTGACTTTTCATGTAGCTGCGACAGCTCGCGATGCGGTCTATCTGGACGGTGGTGAGCTATGGCGTATGACGTGAGAAATCATCTCGATCTAAAGTCCAGATCATCGCAGTCCTAAAAGCCTTATTCTAGGACTACATCCTCCGGGAAAGATGTCGCAGAGTCTGACGGTTCGTCCCCGTTGTCTGTAGGCCGCATCCAGTCTGATATGCTAACCCTTTGCTGTGCCTAGCTGGTATCAATGGGTTTATCTACTACCTCAACTTCTCTTTACCGTTTGACACGTCTTCTACCAACCTCACTGGCTTGTTCAAGACGCTGGAGAAGGCCGCTGGTGCAGGCAACAACATCGCTCCCAACTATGATGATGGAGCGATGTTCTCCAATGACAACACTCTCTTCCTTTACGGGCAAGCTTCCTCTGGCCATCCCTCTAACGGCACGTCGAGATTCTAACGAGGCCCAGGGGCGTCCTTCGAGACACACAAGCGCAGTCTCCGCCTGATGCCGACGAGATCCTGAGTTATGAGCTGCGCCAATACGGCCAGGATAGTCCGACCTGGCAGCCAGCCCCATATCGCGTCGACCTGGATAACAATGTCACTCGGTACATCACGAACGGTGCTGGTCTGTCGGTGCCCAGTGAGAACCTGGGCTTTTATATCAGCGGAACGCGGGCAGCCAACTGGGGACCAGTCTACGACGACGGAACACCCAACGTCACGGCGAATACTATGATTACAGTGGACATGTCCACCATGCGACATTCCAAATGGTCAAATGACAGTCTTCCCGACTATGTCAAAGGGCGGACCAACGCAGAGGCCGTGTGGCTGCCTGTCGCAGGCTCCGGGATCATCGTCCTCATCGGCGGTGTCACCGACTCTGCTACTGTCCTCCGAACACTGTCCGACAATGAGCAGGAGCAGAGTAAAGAGACTAGTCCCAGTTTCATGCAGACGGTCGCCATCTATGATATTGCTGGGGATCGGTGGTAGGTATTCGTACCACATACATCCTGATGCGAGTAGATCCATTCTCACGCTGTCTCGCACCATCTCAGGTATCTGCAAAACACCACCGGTGACATCCCTCCCCAGCTTACTCAGTTCTGCTCTGTCTATGCCAGTGCCAACGACTCCTCCTCACATAACATCTATATCTACGGGGGATATGACGGCCTGAGCAGAGGATCGACTAAATCAGATGATGTTTACGCATTGTCTGTGCCGTCGTTTGAATGGATCAAGATCTACGAAGGTGACCACGCCCACGGCCGGAGTGGCCACAAATGCGTCAAACCCTATCCAGATCAGATGTTCGTTCTGGGGGGCGCAAAGATAGATAAGTCACAATGCGTAGAGGGAGGTATCATTCAGGTTTTCAACCTCAACACTGGTCGATTCCAGAACACATATGATCCGGCGAGGTGGAACTATTACGAGGTGCCAGATCTGATCACAGGGAGAATCGGTGGAGAGTGTGTCCAGTCCATGTACCTTGATGCTGCCATTCCACTTGACTAATTCTCACTCTCAGTGCTAAAGGGGGTGCCACGAAAACGTCCCCAGAGTCATGGACCAATTCGTCCCTGGCCGATGTCTTCACCTCCACATACTCCAGGACCATCGAGACATGGTACCCATATAAGCCCGCTGTGACTGAGAGTCCGACTATTACCCCTGTGCCAAACAAAAAAGGATCTGAATTCCCCGGCTGGGCAGGCGCCATTATCGGTGTTGTGCTCGGTGTTTTCCTCATCGCAGGTGCGGTCTTGTTCTGGTTGCTGCGCAAGAGGCGCCAACACCAGGCCTCCCAACCCAAAAGTGAAATCTCTGAACGGCGATCAAGGATCATGGGCTGGGTCTTGGGTGTTCCAAAGTCGGGTGAAACGACCGTGTCGGCCGATGATACAGCATACGACGGCGATGATGCAAAGACCCGGACAACTAATCACCCAACGTCGGAGATTGCGAGTCAGCCCGTCCATGAAATGGAAGGTTGGTCTTCTACATATCTGTCACTGCTAGTGTCTAGAAAGTTCTAACAAGTCGCTGTGGTCAGATCCTAGCACTTCCCTGCCAGTCGAGCTCCCTACTGCGTTCAATAACCAACCACTTCCCAGTCCATCCGCGTCATCGACAGTTGCTTCTCAGTCAGGGTATGTCTCGCCAATCACTCCAGGGACTCCAGAGCCTGATGCACGGCCGGGACACAATCGGCAAATGTCGAGCGTGTCCAGCTCGCACTCGGCCACCATCGACCACGTGCTGCATAATGAGAATGTGCAGAATGAAAGCTCCCAACAACGTGCACATCGACCCAGCTACGTTTCTGACGTGTCTGAGATCAGTGTCAGTTCGGAAGGAACTCGACCAAGGGGAGTGGATACCTCGGGGCTGGGACGAATTGACGACTAAGTTGATATGAAGACGAGATGCCGCTGACCATGCCCATATTAACTGCCTGATATTTGATGTCATACATGTATCTATTACGGTCGATGGATGAGACTACGTTCATTACTCTTCTTGATAGTCTCTGAGTTTATAAGTGGTTTAATTTGATGAATAACGAAAACTTATCTCGCATTAAGTATTAGTGAGATGGTTATCGCCTTGCACATAATATTATGACAACAAACGGCTTCTTCCCTTCCCAATCACCGATTAATAAAGCCGCGACAAGAGACTACTCTGGTTGGAAAGGCGCTTGTACTCGACTGTTGCCGGGCTTGCTGACTTTAACGGCTCCTCCACATCAATCGCCACTGGCGAGAGCTTCTGCTGGGATAGGCGCGGTATATGCTCCTCGTGTTTCGTGCGAATATAATAATGCGCATCATCTTCTTCCATACCCACATACCATCGTTCCTTCAACTGGCGGCCTTCTGGACCCACGCCACAGGCTCCCTCTAGTCGAGACGTCGAAGGGCTGTTCATCGCCAACGCAAAAAGGTTCTGCGGCTCGGTGAAATCCGTAATCTGTCGCCCACGGACTTCAAACAGCATGAACGCTAAGCAGATAGCGCTGGTGAAAAACGCGAAAATTAAAATGACGTAGAAGATGAGTTGCCATGTCTCACGGCCACCAGATGCATAGCTTGCGGTGCTTAGAGTGCTGTTAAAGAACTGTGTCGCTGGCTTCTCTAGGATAGTATCCGTGTAGTTCCAGAACGGCACAAACGGTGAAAAGCTCGAACTCATGATCAGAGTGCTCCCCGCCATGACTGCCAGAGCCTCGCTCACTGACGGTAATCGAGGGTCCAGCGAAAAGGACGAGGGGACGAGTTGCATGAGTAAACGAGCATTACTCGAAGCGCCGTCCGTGATGCCGCTTCCCAGACTCAGGCTGGTCGCCCACGTCGACGCCACGTTCCTCCAGTCCACCTTCCAGATGCCGTCGATGACTTCGGGAACTCGACGGTCATATTGCAGAGTATTATTCTCATTCTCACAGACAGCACTCAGCTGCGCCCCGCTCGCCTCACTGATGTAGTGTGTGGAGCAGCGCGGGGATTGCTTGGCCTTGAGTGAACACAGCACATACTCTGGGTGTGACTGGTTGGTGGCTCCCAGTAAGTAGATGGCAGGTGATTCGTAGAGGGTCGAGACGTTGAGAACCGTGTTGTATGGTTTAGGCAGCTTTCCAAACACCGGGGGACGCTGACCATACTTGGGACCAAAACCAAAGATATCATCGACCACGGTCCGATTAAGCCAGTCCGGATACACTGGTATATCGTGCGGTGAACTGTACATCCAGGTTACCTCGTCGAAATTGTTGCCAATATTTGGCCACGTTGTATACACCAAGGGTGCCAGCTCCGTTTCGGACATGCCAACACAAAGAACATTGACAGCTGGGGATGGCACAGATGCCTGAAGATCGTAGCGGCCTTCGCCAGAGAGACTGTACGGTTGGACGATACCATTCTCGGCCTTCATCGAAGCACCTATGATTCCCCCGTGTGGCATGGCGGCAGTGATGTTATTGACCATCCGGCCATAGCGCAACGATAGTTCGGTCATATTTGCCTGATCGATCCAGCTGCCAACGACGGTGGTATTGTCGTAGAGCGATCCGATCGGTTCCGGCCGTTTGGCCAGCACCGTCGACGCCGGGTCATCGCTCACGGCGATACTGCTCCATCTGTTGAGATAGGCCTTGTAGTTGTGATACGCCTTGCTGACATGCTCCAGCTCGAGACAGGTTGTGTTTCGATACTGGGGGTCCATTCCCACGGTGATTGGCGTGGGACATTGCTCGCCCAGATAATCCGGATGAGCAAACAAGGCGAAGACATCCCCCCTTAGGAGACGAGACTCGACGGGACCCATGGAGAGCTTGGGGGATACTGCAGCAATGGATTAGCTCGTGATGAACGTGACACACATGCACATGGAAAGAAGGCCCGTACCGAGTGCTTCAGCAGCAGTGGTATAGAGCATAGCTACCACGGTGGCCGTCAGCGTCAGGAGCCCCAGAAAAGTCCAGGCCGAGTATCTTAAGGTCTCCCAATGCACAATGAGAGCGCCAGGCTGCATGATCCATGTTCGCATACTCATGTCCGAGATCGTTATCCCCCGTGAGCCCTTGGCCAGCGCACGACGACTCAACACCTGGCCCAAGAACGCGACGCAGACCGTCACATAGGCCAGTTCGATTGTTTTGGCAAAGAGCGCACTCAATAGACTGGCCGTTGATGGATCCAGACTGCCATCAATTCCCACTATCTTGCCGTATCGAGGTTTCACGAAAGCGATGACGAGGTATATGCCCGACATTACCGTCGAATACACCGCCAAGACCAAAATGGTCAGCGGCACCCATGACAATCGTCGTTGAATGATAGCATGCTTGGTTGGACAACGAACGTCCGGTGGCGAATGGTCCACCAGGGTGGTTTGAGAGGCTGGTGAGGGTTCTGCGGCACGGATTGGGCGGGCGTTGGCTGAAACATGCGACGACTTCAAGCTCTCGTCCAGCTCAGTTTCAGACTGAGTATATCGTGGCGGATCGGATGCAGAGAAAATACCGAGCCCCACGGCTTGTGCGGGATCCTGTCCCTGGGTCTCAGTTGCTGGTGCGCGATCATACTGGATGTATCCACGGTCCGGGGGTGAGATTCGGTCAAACAAGCTCCACGACGACGCGGGCCGCTGTCCATCTCTTTCGGAGCCCAGGAGCTCTGACACAGGAGGCAGCAGGTATTCCTGCGACGGGTGAGAGTCATGGGACGGCATGATGGGATACTCTCACGTTTGCAGAGGACACGGTGGCATGAGTTGATGCACCTCCACGATGAAACAGTCCTACGCTGGGATCCAACGTTGCGCTGGACACGGGGGAGCTATAAGACAGCCGCTGCCATCCTGCGCCGCATCTCCCATCGCTCAGCCTTATTTTCTCCCGACGGCGGAAGCAGCAGGATCAGCCGTCGTCGCGCCTAGAAGCGCCACGATGAGGGGGCTGACACAGTGAACGGCTGCTTGGCACGATAAGAATAGCATCCTCGCCGCCAGACGCGCTTGTCCACTACATTGTCCGACTTGGTCTGAGGATGTAAACCTCATCACCCTACAAATGACACTTCGTGGGTGTAACGGGCTGCGTCAATGGGCGTTTCGCTGCACACCAGCGTGGTTCTCCCATGCGGTTTACCTTCCATCCCGGTCGAACACGATGCTTTCTTTCCCACGGCCCCCACGATGGCTGGCGCACGGACTTTTTGCCGTCTTGGCCCCGTGCTTCGCTGCTTGGCATGTCTCTCAGCCTGGGGGGTAATATGAAGTGGCTGCATTAGTCCCTTGACCCATGCTTTTGCTGTTATCGTGTGCGGCTTTTTTCGGACCGAAATCAAGACCACGCGGATTCATAATCGCTGATTGGAACGGTACGTTCTGAGGAGATTGAGCAGCGTCAGATCACAGGGGAAGCTGTACCAATCGTGCATGAAGTACCTGGGCTGGCTCTACACATCGTGATGGGGGAATATAGCGTCTAATACAATAATCACTGCCCACGCTGCTAGAGATCTTGAATGATTGAACTGGTTGAAAGATTCGGCCTTTTCTGTCACTTCCCACGGCAGCCCCCCGTACCACTATGAGCTTGTCCATAACGCAGGATATAACCGCTTTCCTCCCGCTTGGGTTGGGCCGTTGAGGGGCGGCACGGAGATCGTCTGGCCGTTACTAAGCGTAACCGCGCCGCTTGTCGCGGTGTAGGGGTGACCACCGATAACAGCAATCTCGGCGAAACTGGTTGAGATTCAAACCCAGGCGTTCCAGTTCGTCAGGCCCTGCACGCAGTCGGTAGAGATGGAGCTCCCCTGGACTTGAGTAATCTGCTTGCCGTCTCGCTGAAGAGTTACAGCGACCTCTCCCAGGTGGGATCCAAAGGGGATACTGCTGTGGTAGATTCTAATATTGCCCTCGGGCTGCCAGGTCCAGCTTACCTACAGGGTAATACCACTAATACTAACGGTAACCGTTGCGGGAGAGCTAAGCAGAGTGGAGAAGAAGATATGATTCTGGACTATCTTAGTTGGGGGAAACTTAATCTGCAGCTAACTGGCAGTGTTCTCAGACGTTCCACTGGAACTACAGGCTGCTGCCGGTTGTGGTCGATGCTAGATAGTCAAGCCTTTCTTGTCGACCTTGGCGGTGCCAGACTTGCAGGTGTCGATTAAGAAGGGTAGGAATAGACGCTAGCCGTTATAAGACATGTTAGTGGCGTAGTTATATGGAGCTTAGCCAATGTCGAAGGCCTCCATGGTGTGCTCTCGCAAGGGGCTGATGTAGTGTGACTCGCCGTAGTTATTCCACGAGATGATTTCCACGAAATCTGGCTTTACAAATAAGATTTCTTGCCATTAGTCGTACCATAAGTTGTTGCTACTGTATGCTACATCAGCACACATCACCCAAGAGAAATTGGTTAGAAAAGTATACATACCGCTAAAGCCAATTCTTATTGTAACCGGGAAGGTTGGTATAGAACTATGGCGCCGCAGGCATCATATAGGGAAGGCTATCGAGGTATTCAATGTATGAGGTATCAATATATATGTTCATCTCTTGCGGGCCCCATGGCCAGGCGGCCCAATTGAAGAGACCCTCTGCTGTGCCCAGCTGCAGGGCCGGTTTGGCTCCAAGAGACGACCAGTCGAGGATGAAGAAGCAGCCAGTCCGCTGCTTGATCACGAGCCAGTCCTCTGAGCTATCCGGTCCTTCAAAGGTCGACACGAGGGGCTTGCCCTGGTGGCAATAGTACGAGTCCTTACCGCCATAGGTACTGATCAAGTCGATCACATCGTCCATTGACCACGGGCCATTACCGGCGTAATCAAAAGAAAAGAATAACTGAAAGCCGAGTGCATCGGCCTGATCGAAGAACCTTGGAATCGACTCCTTGTTGACCGGAACGCCATTGGCAATGTTGAGCGCAAAGGCGTCAATGTGGGCCTCTTACGCTTTGGAGATATCGTCCTTGATATCACTGACCGTGTAGTTTCCGGTATTTCCAATCTACCATTGATTAGTATGACATGTCAATCCACAGTTGGTATCTTACTGGGACCGGAATACCATGAAGTGGGCAAACACTGCTTTCCCATGGCTGGACCCCGCCAGAAGCAGGGTCAGCAGGAGCGACCAGATCATACTAGTCATGTGGACTCATGTGTCGCTCGACTTTGAGTTCCAAAGGATGCTGGGAGTGAACTTCTCCGGTTATATAGTACGCCCGACAAGTGAGAGTCATCACTGGTGTCCACGGGCCACGGAAGGGATATCCCCTTTTCGAGCTGTAGCCGAGAGCCGTATCCCAGCAGAGCTGGTCGTCTCCGCAGAGATGGGCTTCGGCAAAGCTACATCCCAAAGTACTTCTTTGCCCCTCCTGCTGCCGGTCAGTGATACCATAACGATGCTACTCTGTGCGGATAGTGGCCCAAGAAGGGATTAATGCACGCTTGATATATATTCACAGGATGCGCGGGTCGAAGCGTCGATCCAGCTGCCGAGTAACCAGCTGCTCCCAGTCGTTTTCCGCGAGGACAAAGGACATTGCAAACCACATACGGTGGCCTACACCGAACGCTTTCCGAAATCCCAGAGCATCCATACGGATTACAGTCCAGAATATCAGACCGTACGGGCGAAAGACGGCATAGTCAACACACCTCAGTGGTGAGATGGGAGCAACTCGAGACTGCCACAAACATAGTGCTCCATGCGACGTGTAGGCCTCGGTAATATAACTCTCTTCTTCTGCCCATTGCTCATCATTCAACGTCGTATAACTTGGGCAGCAATACCGGTACTCCGGTAAAGCGGGTCCCGAGGACAACCATGAGGATATATTTTCGCGCCCTCCGGCCTGGCCATCCAACCAGTGGAGAATCGTTGCAATTTGTTCCCGCTGGCCGTTGTTTCTTGTCCGAAGGATTTTGCCCCAAAACTCTTCGACCGTATCGTGCGATGAGATTTGAACTGTTTCCGATCGCGCCGAGGTCACTGAAAAGTGCACATACATCTTGCGCAGCTCGTAGTAGATAACTATGCATAGAAAGCTCCCAAGCAGGCGTTGCTCTTCAATCCACGTCAATGGACCGACGTCAGTGGGTGTGCAAGGAATGCCTTGTGGGCGGTGTCCGAGTCCAGCACCACGTATATTGGCGTACGCGGTCTTTCCCGGTAAATGCTCGATTTGCAACTGGAGAGACTTTCCAACCATTGCATGGAATGATGCATGGACAAGGCACCGCAGCCGAGCCATTAGCGCAAGCAGCCGACACAGAACAGTCGCTGGTGTCGACCGGGATAGGATCTGCGGTATGGAAGTTGGTAGGGTGGCATACGGTCCCGCGACGTATCGCAGGTTATCAAGGACATTCGCGTCTGGCTCTTGTGTGTTGTCTTCTTTTGACTGCTTCCTTGACTGCTCGGTCCAGATGATCACCAATTGCCGTACGGCACGCTGAACGTGCGGGAGCAGGCCTCTTTCACGGGCTGGATTTTCAATGATTGCATCCACTATCCGCGCGAATAGGTCATTGTTTCTGTGCAAGAATGCTGCGACTTCAGGGGTCGCATTGTGCAAGCTGTGGAGTGAGGGCAGATCCTGAAGGGCGGCCAGCACATTATGCTGGGCGAACCAAGGGAGTCGGCCAAAGTGAACCATTCGGTCTCGTTGGTCAGGGACGAACAAAAATGGATCTTGGCAAGAAAAAAAGCCGTGGCATTCTGGATTGGGGAGCGTCGCTCTTGGAGCGTGACAAGGTTATAAAGAGTGGGTTGATCGACTCGTCTTCCTTCAGCCAACAGCAGCATCGATGGTCCCGTGATCTTGCTGAGTTGTCGCGGAGAATTGTGAGGAGATCTGAAAAGGTGTAGACGGCCCAGTCTCTCAATTGATGTGGGAGAGCTGACAAATGAAAGCGCGCCAAGCTAGGTAGTTCCCCTGCACCCACTCTTACGAACTAATTGACCTAGTTAATCAGACGTCCCGCAATAGCCGTCTCACAACACTGATTGGGGGCTCATATGTGCCGCCCACCGTAACGCAGTGCGTCCCCAGTTGTCGGCGTTGTTACTGTCATTGCTCCGGTCCTCTAAGAGACACTTGATCGCGCTCAGGTGTCCCTGTCCGATACGCAGGCCCGGGCATTGGCATCCCACGAGGACTCCCCCTTGTTGCATTGCAGCTAAGCTCTCCGGATCTGGAGATGACGAGAGCAGACACCCCATTAGAAATGCAAATACCTTCGTTGTCCCTCCGGCAATAAGCGCATGATCCTGGCTGGACATAGGTTGGCTCACTTTGCAACCAATCCGTATAGTGCTTTCTATAAGGCGTCATGGCCTGCACATCATCCTTGGATGTATCATGCTCAGCCGATTGGGCATGAAAGCGGCAAGCGTCACGTAGTCCTCTCAGCTTAGATTTAAACGAGATCGAAGGCAGCGGCTCATTGCAGATTTCATTGATCACCTCATTGGCGAGATAGTCTCGGTCAAGCATCATAGCGAGCTTCTGACACGCTTTCGGCAGGCCAAATCGCTCTGCTTGTGCAACGGAAAGACCTAGTGGCATGGTCTTCACGCTTTCTAATGAGAGGACCACACCCCCGTTCTTCCCATTTATATCGAAGCTGGTGCCCTCGATACCAGCTGTCAGCTTTTGCCCGGAATACTTCTCTATCTTGAGAAACCCACATAGTGCGTTGGCGGCCAAACCGGCCCCCGACGCTCACAGAGGCCATTTGTATGAACTTGGGCACGATAGGGCCCCAGATATGGTCCTTCCAGCAAAGAGTCTGACAGCTGCTGAGGGAATCCCGTGTTCCAATCGCATGGCTACCCATATCGTGGTTCAACCAAGTGTATCCGAGTCCATGGCCAGCCAGCTTGCTGATACCGCTCCTAACCTTTTACTTGGCTACTCTCATTCACCCTGATCCGCCGAAGAAAATCATTCATGCGCCCTTCCGGGCCGATGCAATGTGCGCCTGGGGCCAGTTTACATGAGGGCTCGGAGCCTTGTCCAAACCATCCAGAGTAGGCTAGATCTTTTGAAGACCCAATCAAAAATGGATATGGGCTTTGCGAGGGCTTTAGATTCTGCAACTACGAGGTCATGTCCGTAAAAGAGATGATGGGGAGACCGAGCCTTAAACCTGCAGAACAACCACACCCATAGACACTATGGCAATCATTAACACAAGCCCGTAATTCCAGCCTTCTCGTAGTCGCGACCAAATTTCCCCGTTGGCAGTCTTCTGCACTTCATGCGAAGAATATATTGATATTCTTTTATGTATGTCGAATGCACATTCTACATACCTCCTTGGGTCACTCGCTATCCTCCTTCTCCATTGAGCAGTAGGAGACAGATGAAATCACATGGGTTAGACTCGCAAGATACCACACCATTAGGAAATTCAGAACGCGGTTCGCCCAGTCTTCACTGGCCCAATAATCCCGGCCTCGGCCATTCTCTCGACCATGTTGAATAGCATGAAATCGCATCCACGACGCGCGATCAAATTCACACTCACTGGCCACTGCTCTGTTACCATTGTTATTGGAGATTCATAGGTGACTTGACCCAAGGGAATGGTGAAATCGACGCATCTTGATGCTGTTAGCGTGGCTCACGATCAACCCCGAGGGAGGGAAACAAACCCAAAGAGAGGACAAATAGTGGCGCAAGTCACAGCTGCACCCTCTGGAAGCATGGCCAGGAAAGTCGCATTCGGCCCTTCATTCAGATCTTTCTCACGGAAACTGGGCAATCCTCCGGTGCCGATATCGCATAACATAATAGACTCTGAGCAAGAACCCGAGCTCTCGTAAAGCACATTCTTCTCAAACCACTCAACAGCTGTCGCCTTGGTTCGCAAAGACTCGTTGTATGCACCCTCCGTAAACTCACTCATGTTTAACTGAGACCAAGACAAACGCCATTGCGGGTCAACCGGAGGAAACCGCCCATCATATAGGTTCGCCCACGTGGAAAGCAGAGGGCCGAACACATCGACATACTGTGACCGGTAGGTCGTCACGCCAATCGCCGTCACCAACGGCTCCCATTGACTGGTGACATTGGGGTAGATTGATGCGTTGCTCACCGTTGCCGAGAAGTTGAAGTGTTCGGTTCTCATGTCGAAAAGCGATGTCATCTTGGAAACGAACGCATCGACAATTTGCTGCGCGGCAGAGTTGTTCATGGGAAAATACTCGTCCGGGTACAGCAATCTCGTAGGGAATCGTGTGGTATCGGGTACATTCAAGGCAGACAGCCCCGTGATTTCAGAGCTCTGATGCAGCTTGGGGTCATACCAGGCTTTTGCAAACCGCGACCATGCGATAGGATCCCGTGAGAAAACCCCGGCGGTATCTTGTGCCCAATTCAGAGCCACGGCACCCTCTAACGAGATCAATCCTTGACTAGGTCGATTGCCGTATGTTCCCGAAACGGCTGCAGGACGCCGCATAGATGAGCCAGTATCGCTTCCAATGGCAGCATCAAGCCAATCATACGCTGCCACTGAGCAACCTCCCCCAGAAGATGAGGCCGAGCAAGTCAGATAGCCGTCCGCGCGCGGATTGAAGGGGTAATGCTCATCCACCCAATCCCAGGGGTTCGCACCAGAAGCGAACTGCGCCAGCTTGTACTTGCCAACCAGTACGGCGCCCAAGTCAACTAGCTGCTGGATTGCCGGGGCCGTGGTGTTTGCGATGGGTGTGATGCGAATCCATGCCTGACTACCTGCGGATGTTTGCATGCCCTGCACATCGAACAGATCCTTGATGGCTACTCTGACTCCAGCCAGTGGACGTGAATCATCCCAAGACGAGATCCGACTGGGAACGGGGATTATCGGTCCCCATAGTCGGGAAGACATGACCTGCAAGGGAGCGAAATTGGCAGCCTCGTCATTGGTAGGGTACATGCCGGTGATAAAGTTGCGATATTCATCCACATACAGTCGATATGTGTCGAGGAGACTCATTTCACCCTTTGATATCGTAGCGGTATACGGTCCAGGTGGCAGCCTCATTTTCGTATCATGTCGGGTGGGGATGAATGAAGCCGGTATGGAACGAAAGGCTGCTGCATCGACAAAGATCCTGTCCGAGTGCTTCTTTAGGTATTGCACAGCACTTGACTCGAATCTTGCAGGCGACAGCGAAGCGGTCAAGTATATATTCCCTAAGAATTCCGGACTCATCACATCATCGTTGGTAAGATAGCTGGCTATCGTTGTCTCCAAATAGTCACCGGTCACTCGAGTTTGGTTGGCAATCATGACAGTCACTGCAGTTAATGAATCATCGCCCACGCGCCTAGAAACACTCATCACCTGACGAGGGTATTCCGAGTTTGCAAAGTATTTAGTGTCTCCCAATTCATATACAATACCCTGAGAAGACCTCTCCGTCTCCCGGAGTGCATTGCGCGGGATGGCGGTCACCGCATTGGCGACAACCAGGGCTTCCAGGAATATCCACGCCCGCATGATGACGATAATTCGAGAGTTGAGGACTTGGGAGTAGTGCTTTCCTGGCGGCCCTTTAAACTAGCTCGTAGGCTACTTTTCGGAGCTTTAGTGTCATCCGGGACTAAATCCGTGCCTCCCACGGACCCATCTCCAAGCCACGGGTGCAACTACCCGAAGTGTCTCATTGGGAGGTTTAATTACGGTTAGCCAGATTGTCTCGGCATTTGTGTTCACGAGATAGAGTACCGGATTCTATTCAGAGTCCTCTTCTTGCTCACAGAAACATCTGCTTGGACGGGTCTGTCAGGTAGTATAACTCATGGCACAATCATCCATCTCCCGTGCTTCCTACGGACACTGATGACACATGTGCCTAGAATACAACATCTACCTATGGAGGCCTCGAAATAGTTCACTGATAACTCGTTGTGTCGGCCGGTATCATCGGTTTAAGCCGACTTCTCATTGTCGGCTGGCTGGCATCCAAACCTATCTTGTCAGCCAAGACCAGTTCCAGGTCTACCGGAGATTGGCAGGAATGGCAACCCCTCATCGGAGCATTCATCTACTTGGACTCACCGCTGGCGATGTATTGTTCTCCGAGAACAATCGAAACGGACGGATTCAGAACGGGGCGATGAAAGGCCCGCCATGTCACCGGTTACTATTGTCCACTATCCAAGTATAGGGTCTTTTCGAGTCACATGTTCCAATGTCTCGTATTTACAACAGAGAGCATAGTCAGTCGATATTTAAGTTGATCCCAGGGAGCTCTTGGAATGTTGCTGCTTTTCAGTTGGCCTGAACCGAAGGCTTGTCATGAACGCTGTGATTAAAGAAAGGTAATGTATCGAACTACTCCCAAGTCGTCGAACAGGTCGATACCGTGAAATCTCGCGCGCACAGCTGCATCCAGGTGCGGCTGGAGCTTGTGAATTTGACATTTCCCAAGGAGAGTGTCGCGACGCCGCTCTCATTATGGATAGAAGCCGGGGGCCAGAGAGAGACGGGCATAGTAGAGATGAAAGGAATGCAGGGCAACAAAGGCTGAGTGGGAAAACATCAGTGACCGGGGGATGATCATAAACCTGGCCCCAGAGAAGGATCTGTCACTAATTTCTGTCTCTCGTTGTTGCGCAAAGACAATTGTGCTGCGTCAGTGCAGGCGGCAACACGCATCCGATGGCTCTTTTGCGGGGATGAACGCTTTGCCCGCGCGGGGAGACCCGCAGGAACGTAAATTTTAGACGCTGGAGGCCCACTGGCGATGATTAATTCCCCGGAGGTGGTTCCTGGGCGCTTTTGGGCACCTAGACAGGCATTAGAGAGTCATTGCTCGCATTCATAGCTGGTTGAGGGTGGTTGGGATAGGTTGTGGTTGGAACTGTTTTGTCTACCTGATGCTGTGGTCAGCCTCGTCGACAGAATATATCTGTAAGGGCTCGGGTTGCCTGAAATGTGGAGATATCTTCTCTTCTAATCATGACAGGTGGAAAAACTTGAAGCAGGATCTCTTCGTAGGAGAGCACGATTCCGTCTTACCGGCTCCAGATCGCTTTCCATAGCCACATCTCCAGCGACTCTGACCTCCGCTTGGACAGCAGATTTACCACTAGGGCTACAGGTGGCCGGTCATCAAGGGCTATGTCGATTCCTCTCTTCACCTTTTGAACCTGTTGTACGGTCGGAAATATTTAGCTCTTTTTGAGGCGCTGAGCCAGGAACTGACAGGCAGTTTCCTGCCGCGGAGGCCGGATTTTGGGACTTCATGGAAAAGCGGGTAATACAGTACAATCTGATTTCTGACTTTACGGTCACCACAATTTTGAAGAGGAGGAGAGAATTGTCTGCTTGGTTCTCTCGTGTGAGCGCTCTGATGGGCTGGTTCTAACGAGCCAGTCGGTGCAGTCCATGAAGATCCGCTCCTCGATAGACCTTCTTCATCTGGCATTCGCAAATCCACTTCGTGGTCTTGCAATTTTTTTTTCAGTCTTGTCCCGTGCACCCAACATGCCAAGGTATACCGAAAAGCTTAGTTATCCATGGTGGGACTGATATCGATCTCACGGGTCGCATACTCCATGGACAGCCACCGAGTCTATCCCATCATTCACACAAAAGAGGCTTATTTCTGCGATGATACTTCAAACACCGGCCAAAGCCCCTTTCATGTTGCTTAGACATGCGCCTTCTCGGCTAAATTGAGTGTATATTAAGAGTGGATCTTCTCAGCTCGTTTCTTCCAACGATTTTCCTGTCTGCATGTTCGGCCGCTCACAAGACAATCCAGTTTTCACAATATTCTCTCTCCCACTCGCCCAATGATGACCTGACAGACAGGGTCCGGGGTCGATCGGGATCAGCCAGGCCGAGGATACGGTGAAGTCCCCAGCAACAATGTGGATCAGGTCGACTATCCAGGTAACCGACAGGACAATCCCTCCCATGTCGACCCCGATGTCCCCTCATTCCCCTCTCCACGTCAAAAGTCAGACTCCGTGGGGGCGTCATATAATGCTGGATTCTCGGTGTCCTTTTCTCCGATATGGCACTGCTCCCATAGGCAGGAGATTGCCGATTGTATAGCCTGTGCCGAGCAATGGCTCTATCGCGGCCTGCCAACTGATGTCATCTGCATCATGCGTCTGCCTTTCAGGCTATTTTCGTGGATAAAATGATCAAGAATATGATTTAAACGTTGGAGATTATGCTTGGAGAGTGACATCCAACAGCCTTCGGTAATTCACTGCCCGTTGATATCACTATGTATCGCTGGCTGGTCGCTATAGCCGCAGGCGCCGTGCAGTTTGCGCTGGCGAATCCGATACATCCACGGGGGGACGACTATTTCATGCCCAATTCCACGGGTTTCCGCATGAGACACGGATTTGAAACTGTGCTTGTTCAGCCTTTTGGATATGATGGCTTCCGTGTCCGCGCGTGGCCGTTTCGGCCCCCAACGGGGCAGGAAATCAGTTTCATCTACGACCCGCCGATCGAAGGCTTTGAGAACGGCCAGGAGCATGGTATGGAATTCGATACAGCCTTCAACGGCAATCACTCTGTCGCCATTCGTAACGGCCATACGATTGTGCGCACCTCGGGCTGGGGGGGCAGCCCCGGGGGCTATCGATTGGCGTTCTATCGCGTGGAGGAAGATGGTTCCGAGACCCTGTTGACGAACGAATATGCACCGCTGAAGTCAAAAAACCCTCGCTACTACTCATGGAGTGGCCCTGGCGCCGAGTTTGCTGCCGAGTTCGCTTTTAGCACGACCCCGAATGAACAGTTCTACGGCACGGGCACGCAACAAGATCATCTGGTGAACAAGAAGGGCACCGTGATCGACCTGCTCAACTTCAACACCCATATTCCCACCCCCGTGTTCATGAGCAACAAGGGGTATGGATTCGTGTGGAACATGGCCTCTGAGGGTCGCATGGAGTTTGGCCAGCTGCGCACCAAATTCACCGCCGCATCGGCCACCGTCGTCGACTATGTGATGGTGGCCACTGCACCAGGAGACTATGACACTCTACAGCAGCGTCTCTCTGCGCTGACGGGACGTGCACCGACACCCCCCGAGTTCTCCCTGGGCTATATCCAATCCAAACTGCGGTATGAGAACCAAACCGAGGTGGAACTGCTCGCCCAGCGGTTCAAGGACCACGACATCCCCGTGGGTATGATCGTGATCGATTACCAGTCCTGGGCGGACCAGGGAGATTGGGCTCTGGATCCCCGTCTGTGGCCGGACGTGACTGCCATGGCCAAGAAGGTCAAGCAGCTGAGCGGTGCCGAATTGATGGCCTCGTTGTGGCCCAGTGTGTCAGACCACAGCGTCAACTACGAAGACCTCCAGATGAACGGCTTCCTGACCGCCACCCGCGATGGCCCGGGTACGACCGACTCCTGGAACGGCTCATACATTCGAAACATCGACTCGACCAACCCGGAGGCGCGCCAGTTCCTCTGGGACACGTTGAAGCGGAACTACTACGACAAGGGTATTCGGAACTTCTGGATCGACCAGGCCGATGGCGGTGCCCTGGGAGAGGCATACGAGAACAACGGCCAGAGCACCTATGTTGAGTCCATCCCATATGCCCTGCCCAACGTGCTCTATGCGACGGGCACCCAGCTCGCGGTCGGTAAGATGTACCCCTGGGCTCACCAGCAGGCCATCGAAGAGGGCTTCCGCAACGTGACCGACAGTGAGATGGGCACCGCATGCGACCACATCTCGCTCAGTCGGTCTGGATATATTGGCTCGCAGCGCTTCTGCAGCATGATCTGGTCTGGAGACATCACCTCGGTATGGGAGACACTGGGACTGCAGATCGCCAGCGGTTTGTCGGCTGCCGCCACGGGCTGGGGGTGGTGGACTGTCGATGCCGGAGGGTTTCAGCCAGATCCCACCGTGCCGTGGAGCGCCAATGTGGACACGCCGGAGTATCGCGAGCTGTATGTGCGGTGGCTGCAGTGGGCAACCTTTTTGCCCTTCATGCGCACGCACGGCAGCCGAGAGTGTGAGAGCCTCGATGCGTTCACCTGCAACAACGAGCCGTGGTCCTACGGTTCGGAGAACACGCCGATTCTCGTATCGTACATCCAGCTGCGGTACCAATTGACCTCGTATGTCCGCAGTTTGTTCGCCCAGTTCCACCGAAGCGGCCGCATGATCATGCGTCCGCTCTACATGGACTTCGAGACGACCGACCCGCGCATCGGAGAGATGACCCAGGCCAATAACAACGTCACCACCCAACAGTACATGTTTGGCCCCCGACTGTTGGTATCGCCTGTGACGCTGCCTAACACGACCGAGTGGTCTGTCTACCTCCCACAGACAGGAACAAATGGAACGCAGCCCTGGACGTACTGGTGGACGAATCAGACCTATACTGGCGGCCAGACTGTCAAAGTCCCCGCTCCACTGGAGCATATTCCTGTATTCCATCTGGGGAGAAGGGATGAGATCCTATCGGGAGACGTCTTTTGAGATAGTGATATGGAATACTGCTTGTTTATCAGTATTGGCCGTCTGCGCTGGTGGTATTCGAATGGACCTGTTTGTTCTTGCACGAAGGATATGGCTGTGTGTATATTGAAAAGAGAGAGTGGCGTCAATCTATCTAGCAATCAGGATTATGAACAAGATCATGTTCAGAGAACGGACGTTGACAGCCTATAGAAGGTTAAGTTAAGACTGCTTCGTATTTTCCGTTGAAGCTCGTTTGCTCATCCGGCGCATACGATGAGCGAACAAGACGAATACCACAGGAATGGGGATTATACGAATGGCAAAGCATCTAAAGAGCGTACCAGCCCACTGAATCCCTAATTTATTGACCATCTGGCGGGTAAACAAGGGGAATACCGCTCCGACCATAATCTGCATCGTTGTACTGGCAACAAACGTAGGATTTGCGCTCAAAATTTGTCAGTAAGGCATCTCCAAAATGCTGGGACGTCAACTTACAAGTTGAAATTGAACTTGAGAAGATACTTGAATCCTGAGGCTGTCACAATAGGAGTCCATCTAGTATGTCCGCCGCAGCGAGATGAGAATCAAGAGTCCAATAAGGGCAATATGTTTGCAATTCTCAACTCATTCTGCTGATTGACTTTTGCTCATCTACAAGCGACCTCTGTCTTCTCCAGTTGCAATGCGCCGATGGCCCCGTATGGCCTCGCTCGCTACTTGGCGAGGCTCATCACTGGCAGTTCCGCCATGTGCAGCTTGGCTCCGCCGTATGGGATAAGGTCCACGTCAAAGGGCGACCCCAGGCAGGTTCGGTTTCCTGCCAAAGGAGGATTGGTTGCGTAGCCGCCCTCGGTTGTCCATGAAATCTCACATACCGTCGCCGTAATGGCCGTGGGAGTGTCTGCGGACCAGAGTGGGTCTGGCATGTCAGCACCATTCTCGGGCAATCCTTTGTACCGCAGCGTGGAGGGGTCAATGGCGTATGCCCAGGATCCGGTGGGGAGTAGGTCATGATGGCGGACGTTGGGTGGTGCATCAGGATAGTTTTGGGGAAGGGAGGAGGTGGCGTTATATTGGATGGAGATGGCATATAACAGAGCTCCATGGCAGATTGACACCGTATTATTTGCGCGTGGTTCAACCCGAATATCGGTAGACAGTTTCACACAGACAGTAGATGTTGACCCGTCAAGCGCGATGCGCCGCAGTCCAGTGGCAGGATCTGGCTGGACATGATGCAATTCAACTTCGTTCATGAAGGTCTGCACTTCAGTCGTCCACCCCGGGATGCGCACCAGGAATTCGAACGGACTGTCTGCATTGATGACATACGACAGCTCCTGGGTGAAGGGATAGTCTGTTTTGCAGACGATCTCTACCTGGACGCCGGTACGAGTCGTCGTCTTGACCGTGGTAGGGCCCAGTAGCACATGGGCGATGCCATTCAGGCCGTCGCGCACATATGAAGCGGCGACATACTTTGGATAGCCCTGAGGGTGATTCACGGTACAGCACGGGTAGTTGGGCTCGAGGCCAAAGGTCTGTCCGAACTCGTCAACGGTAGAGAAGGGCGATTTTTGCAGCTGATGACAGACCGGCTGGTTCGCCTGCGCCACGTACTGGTGGGCCCACCAGTCGGG
>RHLO01000308.1:0-20784 GCA_003719415.1 Aspergillus olivimuriae | reverse complement strand
GGTTTGGGGTATACAAGAGATGAATGATGGATGGATGAGGAGAGGGTTGCATGTATGGCGTTGGATACCTTTGTTTGCTTATTCGTTCGTTTCCTTCTTGGGTTATGTTTCTTTTGTGGATGTAGACGTCGTGGGAAAGGGTGTGGTATGGTTTGTAGGTGGTGGCATTGCATTTGCATACATAGTACATACATACTTGACGAAATGTCCATTCCATTCCCATAGCCATCTCCCTCATATAAGATCAACCATGCGAAGATGATCGCCCTCTCCCAACCCCCTCACCAACTCCCCATCCATCCCACCGTGGATATACGCTTCGCCGACGAAAAGAAACTCATTCTCAGCGAGCGTCGGACGCAGCACAAACGCCGCCCCCGCCCCAGGAAACACCCAGATCTGGTCCCCATCTTCCACAGCCGCCGGTCCAAGCCCCAGATACCGCTGTGTCGTGACAAACAACCGCCGTCGACCGTGTTTGCTGCGCAACGCGTCCTGGAACTCCCGCCCATCATCCGGGAGGGGGTTGGTCTGGATTTCGTCCCATGTCTGCCAGGCGTCGATGGAGCGGAACGTCGACCATATCTCAGCGAGGTTCGGCGTGTAAGAGTCGTCTTCGGTCCGAGTGAGAATCTCCAGCTTGTAGAGCAAGTGCGTGAGCGTCTGCAGCTCGGGTTTGCTGAGATTTGTATCCGGATCGGCAAAGGCGGAGCGGAGGTCGTCGCCGGTCAGTTCGGAGAGCGGGGGCTCGCTGAATACGGTGCGGACATGGTAGAGCGCGGAGAGAAGATCAACATATCCGGCGTCTGGGGCTTGTTCAATCGCCCGCGTCGTCTCGGTGGCTTTCATACAGGCTAGCACGCACAGCATGACGCGGAAAGCGGCACCATAAGAGATCGGTGCAGGGACGGCGCCTTGCACGGACTGGTCTGCGCAGAGGGTGCGCCAGAGTGCCTCTGTGCGAGGCTGGCCGGTGTGGTATGGCTGGGGGAGGAGGAGCGTTAGCTCGAACCATCGAGCGTCGAAGTACATGTGTAGTTGTCCCGGGCCGCTGGTCGAGTTGCCGCCCTGCAGGACTGTGTCCACGCGGGCACCGGCAATGCGGAGGACATTCCACGGACTGGGCTGGTACGGGGATGGTGATGGCTGTGGGAGGTCACCAGCGGCTCGTCGTGATGCACACATCATGTTGGTGAACGGGGTGCTGTAGTCAGGGACCCAAGAGGGCAGCTCGTCGGCGAGTTGTCGCAACGAGCGGTCCAGCACGGCGGAGAGCATGCGTAGCTCGTTGGCCTCTTTCATGATGTGACGGGTGCACTCGACGAAGACCTGTGCGACGGATTCCTTATAGTCGGGGCGCCAGTGGGACGTAGTAATGGCATCACGACCGCTGCCTCGGTTGAGTAGGCCGTAGAGGCCAAAGATCTTGTCACGGGGGTCGGCTGAGCGGAAGGTCCAGGTATCGAAGACAAAGTTCTCCAGTGAGATGGGACGCAGCTTTGCAGCGTCTTCGTCCTGCATGCGCTCGCGCCATTGCGTGAGGAAGACGAGCTCGCTCTCGATCGAGGCCACAGCGGTGCCGATGTTGATGAACGCTCCCGATGTGACCCGACCCGTTAGCTGCTGACGCAAGTACAAGGACTGTGCAACTCGGTGGAATCGATCCCATGGGATCTCATGGCGGCCGCAAAACCCGATGATGATGTTGGATAGAATTGTCTCCTGCACAATCCACAGCCGGCGAAAGTATGGGCGTTGGAATAGCGCCGCCAAGGCATCCCATTCTTCGCGCGAGATCCGGGGGACACCAACTGCTTCATACTCTTCCTCCGACTGAGCCATGTAAGGAATGAGGTTGGTCTCGTGGAAAGGCGTCCCGACAGCCAACTTGTCAATAGCTTCAGTGGCGGACTCCGTATATCTATCCTCGGGACCGAGCCAGACAATGGTGAACGAAGCCTTTTCATAGACCTCGTCCATCATGGAGACGTGTATGCTGCGTTCGGCGAGATCCGCCTGATTGATACAGACCTGATCGATCCAGCACCATTCCTGAGGACCATCGGGCCAGTACGCCTTGTCAGGTTCAAGCACCCTACCTTCGCGCTCTGCCTGTTCTAACCGATGAACGATGGCATGATGGCCCATTTGGCGGGCATAATCGACAGCCATCTTCTGGTTCTTGTCCACAATGCTAGAGTCCGCCCCAGCGGCGAGGAGCAGTTCGACATTCTCGAGGTTTCCCAGCCACGCTGCACAGCTCAACGGCGTGCGACCATCTTCGTCCTGCACGTTCACATCAGCGTGGGAACAAATCATCTTGTGGACCTGCGTAGATGTGTCCAGCATCGACATCCAATGAACTTTCGTACGCAGCTTTTTCTGCGGGTTGCCACGATTGCAGAGCTGGCGCCAGGCATCACGACAAACCGACGCCAGTGCACTATATGCGCCGTACCCTATAGAGAGGCTCTTCCCATTGACAATGATAAGCTCCTGGCTACCGTCAGGGTGCTGGCGGCTGTACTCATCGCGGATGTCCTGCAGCTGGTCCCACTCGCTGTGTGGATTGCCCCAGGTGTAGGAGATAGCATGGTACCATGGGTCGTCGTGAAGATCAACGGTCTTGAGTTGGATCTGTAGCCGACCGTCTGGGTCGAGCCCATCAACACGAATGAGTCGGATGGAGGTGGGGGTAGGCAGAGCGTCGTAAGAGAATGGCTTCACGTCGAGGACCATGATAGCTTACCCTGATGCTATCTTTGGCTTGTATTGTATGCACACAGAAAGCCCCGTGGAGGGGATCTGTTCTCAGGAGATCAAGAATCTCGCTTAGCTTGATCGGCTGTGGCGTACCTTAGTCCAGAAAAGAATGCCCTGAACACGAGGTCATGGTGGAGACGCCAGTCAGGAAGAAGTCGGTTTGGATGGATCAGCTTCGACATGGGAGTATTGGCCCAGATGTACATGTTTCAATTTCTCTCATTTCTTCTACTCCAAAGCCACTCAGGTCCGGCGTGCTGTGGCCTTTGGAGCAACCCCCTGATAGTCAAGCAGACGAGCAAAAGCATAGCAAAGATAAAGTAAAAAAAAAAAGACCGTTCCGATGGCTCTATCATGGATCATTATCACCATTGCGCCTTGCATCGCTAAACCTCATGAGAGAGAACCCTAACACCAATAGCAGACAAAGAAATGGACCAACACCAGCAAATACGAAAGTGACGATGGCAGACAACATGCCAAAAGATGATTTTTGGATTCAGGCAAGATATCCATACGTTGGTGGGTCATCCTGGACCCGCTCAAGGTACTCGCGATCGATCAAGCTTTCAATGCGCTTCTTGACCATATTCACGTCAGGGGAAAAGCGAGAGGACAATTGAGTCAAGACCTCGGTCATTAGCTGAGCATGAGCTAGTTTCTTGCGTTGTCTGGGAACACAGTCAGCTTTCGAACGATGATTCCGATATCTGGAGTGAGGACATACTTCATGATCCGTACGAGGGCAGCTTCAATGCTTGCACTGCGTTCGTCGTTCATCCGCTTCTCTGTATCCTTTCGCTGATCCTGATTCTCGACCTTGCTAGCGCCGCCACTAACAACACCGATACGGACTTTCATGAACGGGCTCTGGAATTCATTGTTAAAGAAAAACTTGTCCGCAGACTTCACATCCTTGCTCATGGGTTCTTTCTTCAGAACTCGGGTCTTTGGAGCGACAGCCAGTGACTGCAGGTTGCGGATCAAGTCATGCTCCGGTATCCGTGTGCGTGCCTGGATCTCTTCAAAAGTGAGAGACTCACCCGTGGGGACGTCGTTGAAAAGCATCAGTATGATCATGGCATACGTTGACACGTTGAGTTCATGGCGCTGCGTCTTGCCGTTCGCTCGCTGGAAAGTCGCTCTGATATCTGCCGTGCCCATGCTGGCCTGCCAAGATAACTTTCGTCCACTATGTTTATCCAGATAGAACTTCTCAAAGCTTTGCTTCACAGAATCGATCGCCTTGGGGAAGATACACGGTAACTGCACTTCGTCGTCCCGAGTACTAGACATGATCTCCATCGGCCACATGGTACTGGTGAGCACGTTGATGTCCAAATCAACAGGTTTTTCGTCGGGGTCACCGGACTCCCGCATATGTTGCTTATAATTAGCTGTGAGATCCTCCGATATTGTCATGTCCTTAAACATGGACTCCAGTCGTTGCGTGAACTGATTTCCGACCTCCATCTTCATCTTGGAGATCATCTGGCGTTCCGCATCCATGCTGACGGAACGCTTCATCAATAGTCGCCTGGACAAGTGCTTCTTATAGTATGCTTCGAAAAGATCCTTGTCCCGCACGTACCGAAGGAGAGTGATGCCGTTGTCCAAGAGAGCGTCTATCTCATCGTCCGTCTTGCCTTTAATGCCCTTCTTCAGGTTCTCATCAAAGAAGAGAGATAGATACTCCGAACTCCGTGCGTTGGAGTTGATGAACTCCGAGAAACTGGTCGTGATGGAGGTTTGCATAACCTGATCGGACTGGAAAGAGACCTCCCAGATCTTGTCAAACTTCGTCTTGAGAGCCAGAATATCATCAACCCATTTGATTGCAGACATTGTCTGTTGCGACACAGCTGGTTTCTTTGCGCCTTCTGCGCCCGCCTTCTCTGCTCCTTTCGCCCCTGGCACTGGAGCGACGACCAGGGCAGAAGCGTTGATCTCCCGGCCCATCTCCACGATGCGTTTCTGAACGGCAGCGGTAAGAGGGATTTTCTTGTTATCCACACGAGCACTGAGACCATAAATATTGTGCAGGGCATCTAGACGATCGTTGTCGATCATGTTCCTGACACCAGTGCCTTCAAGATTGACGACCTCGGCAATATGCTCTCGGATCAAAACGTTATCCAGAACGTCCTTGATCTTTGGTTCAGTCAGGGGGGAAAGCGTATAGGTGCAGCGCTCACGCTCCTCCGCAATACGACTCGAGGCGGATTTGCAGAATGCAATAGCGTCTGCCGTCTCCAGAAGTCGTTTCCCTTCGGCCCTGTAAAATGTCTTGCTTGCTTCCAAGAATGCAGGCTCAAACATGGTGAGGTACAATTTTCCGGATTCCTCCTCTTGTATGGTCTCGTAGAGACCCTCAAGCATGTAAATACAATGTCGAATCAACGGTCGTTCAATAATATGCCCTAATCGTTCCTGGTGAATCATGAACAGGATTGTTGATTTGAGGACATCGCCGACGGTGGTTGTGGAGTCGTTGCGGACCGATGAGTGTAGCACATAATCGCGGAATAAAGACATGGCCGTCACATAGATTGAGGGTCTCTTGTGGTCTGCCGAGACGACCCGGTCCTAAACCGACACAGAAGAGCTCGATCAGTCACCGCCGACTGCGGGCAAAGAAGGACACAATGGAGACTTACCATATACATCAAGACGTCGGTAATCATGCCCAAACACAGCTGATGGTCTTCCCAGACTTGTTTTAAAGTGCTCAAAAACTTCTCTCCAGCAGCTGTTCGCTCGTTTGCCTGATCTTGCACATCGGTGGGGTCCTTCGATAGCAACAGTGCGGGAGAGATTGCGGCTGTCACTCGTTTCCGGACCTCAGTGTCCAACCAGTCTTGCTCCCATTTTTGGACTCGGGTATAGAGGTCGTTCCCTCGCATCATGAGCACGATGTTGTAGGCATTGCGATATAGCTGTTCGAAGGAAAGGTGAGAGGCGTTTTTGGTATGAATCTGCTGGAGGGCCGATGATAGAATCTCCCAGTTGGAGTCGAAATTGTCCGATTTGTTTGCCGCTGGGCCCTATGAGTATTATGTTAGACCACCACGGTTCATGCAATGTGCTGTTCGCAAAGCCCCATTGTGCCAACGGCTTGTAGAGCGTACGTCTCCGATCAGATGGCACCAGTCATACCCGACGCAAGCCTCAAAATGAGATGGAAATGAGAGGAAACGTACCCGTCTAGGAGCCCTGATTTTCTGCCTCGCTCTCATCGCCATTGTTCCGGTGTTTCAAGCACTTCCATCCAGTTGTAGCCGAGAGCTTCCTGTACGCGGGGCAGGCGGAGTGAATGGCGGAGTGAAGACTCAAAAGCACGATCAACCCACCACGGTGGGGGTTTCTTGCTGGAGACAAATATTAGGTGACAGTTCGGTAATGTAGCATAGCAAGGCAGTTACTGAAAGATACTCCAGAGAGGCCGGGGTGGGAGAGTGAAGGGTCAGAGAAAGGAACAGAGCCGCGGAGAGAAGGGAAAGCCCGCAGGAACAACGTTCTTCCGGCGCAACGTCAACATTTCTCTCTGTCGGCTTCTTCGCCCATCTTCTCATCATTATTGCTCTGCCTCCCATTCACTTGACCGTCAGTCCTCCACATATACACCATCACCATGCGCTCATCCCTCTCCACGCCTCTCTCTTATGGCATCCGCGCTTTGAATACCTCCCTCCCGCGCACAGCGCTTCCAACATCTCGTTCCTTTTCCCAGCTCGTCTCCCGTCCGTTGCGGCCTTCGACGTCATCCCCGAGGGCCAGACAATTCCCCGTCTCCGTCTTCACCGTCCGCAACAATTCCGGCGCCGCAAAGCCCCTCACCGACAGAACGTCCGATCCAGCCACCGACGCTGCGAATGAGGAACAGAACCGGAAACGCCGCGAGCAGGAACCCGCCTACCAGATCACTTTCACCTGCAAGCCTTGCGGGAATCGCTCTAGCCACCGCATGTCCAAGCATGGCTACCATCGCGGTACTGTTTTGATCCGCTGTCCGTCCTGTGAAAACCGTCATATCATCAGCGACCACCTGAAGATCTTCTACAATGAGAAACGCACCCTCGAGGACATCCTGGCTGAGCAAGGCAATAAACTGACCCGCGGGTACACGAATGGTGACATGGAGTTCTGGGAGGATGGTACGGTCACTCCCAAGGCTGGCGAGGGCTCCTCCGATGGCGAATCGGGTCAACAAGGGCAGCTTCCTTGAGTCTGTGCCCTTTCTTTCCTTTGATTCTTTTTATCATGCGGATCTTGTATACTCTACTCCTGCGACGGCGTTTGTCAAACTTGGAGCCTGGCACGGCACATGGGCAAAAAATATTGAATATAGAGGCGTTGAGATGATTTAGTTCTAGAGATACCTGCGTGGTGGTCATATATACACTCCGCTCCTTGTCATGTAATATATAGTTGAAAGAAGAGTACAAAATGGATATACAGAAGCATAAAAGGGACATTTGATTCCACTCCCAACGCCGACTTTTTCTTGTTGGAACCCGCTGGACAGTATAGATAGATATATGCATAGAGAATCAGAAAGATACCAAAAGACATCACCAGCCACGTCTCTTTCCCCGGTGTTCCAGGCCTCTCTCCTTGCGCTTGTCGCGCTTGCGGTCGTTCCGCCGCTTCTTTTCACGCTCATACTTCTCCGGTTCCGCGACAGCCTCAATTCGTCGCTTCACCCGTCGTCCTTCACGTCGCTCCTTAATGATCTCCTGGACCCGAGACATCTGGTTCAAATACTCCGAGGTGCCCAGTTTCTTCTGAATGATTTCGAGCACCTCGTGGCAGTTCGAGACCAAAGTCTTGTAGGACTCCCGGAAGGCCTCGTCAGACGACCGAGGTTGCGGGATGGACGGATCAGTAAGATGCTGGAGAGGAACAAGAATCACCGAGAGCGACTGTTGGACTTGCTCGACATCGAGGTGTCGACACAAGGCGGCGAGGAGACCAATGGAAGCAGTCTTGGGGATCAACGACGGGGCACGAGTGGTAAGAAGTTCGCGTCGCAGAATCGACGAAGCCTGCTCGAAGATGTACTGAAGAGCACCCTTCTTCGAACTCTCACCACGTTCCTCCGCATTTTCATCGTCAATATCCTCATCACTGTCCTCGTTGTCATCCATTTCAGCACCCTTGGCACCGGTGAACTCGAGCCCGTTTTGGGCACAGCATCGACCGAGGAAGATGATATTTCTGACCGACTGCATAGCTAACTCTTCGCTCACGGCAGGAGTCCGAAGACAACGCAAACTGCCACGGATCAGCTGCAGCATGTCTTCCGCGCCCAGGGGCAATCCGCTCGAACTATCAAGCGGAACAGCACTGTATCCGTCTGCGGCATGGGTCTTGGCCACATCTGCCAGCCACGTGCCAACGAGGTTGGCAGCGCATGTCTTGACCCAAGTGTGGTGGTAGAACAGGCACTCCCGAACGATGGTCCAGAGAATGGCGCAATCTTTAGACAGCGCGAGAGTGGGGACAGACTTGGCAATCTTAGCAAACAACTGCAGGGCGAAGTAGAGTGTCTGCCAGTTTTCAGTCTCTTCTTCATCAAGAATGCGTTGCATGATGGCTGGGAGAACGCCCACGACGAAACGAGCTTCCTTCTCCTTCTCCGTCTCAGCTGCTTCGAAGTAGATTCGCATGGCCTGCAGACCAATACTGCATACAAGCATATTATCCGACTGCTCAAGCCAAGACCGCAGGGGCGTAAGGACGGTCTTCATTTGCTCTCGATCAGCTCTATTGTAAAATTCACCCAGGAGAGCGCCAGCCATTTCACGACACTCAGCCGCATCATCGTTCGCCATGGCCATGACCATCGGCAGGAAGAACGTGCCGACAATATCTTGAGCGAGCTCATGCCCAGTTTTGGACAACAGCAGGTGGATAGCCTCCATAACCGATTGGCGACCTTCCTGATGCTTGTAGTCGAGATTCTTGGCCAAGAAAGCCAGCTGCTTTGTCCATCGGTTCTTGGCTTGAGGATACTCAATCAAGAAGTGAATGTAGACGCCACGAGCGAGGTCACGCGCAGAACGCGTCTGGTTCGTGACCATCATAGCGGCAATATGATCCACCAGCTCATACATTTCCGGGACCACAAACTTTCGAGACATGACAGCCCGGATGAAGTTGAACGTCACACCTTGACGGTCAGGTTCTTCAATATCGGAAGTCAAACGCTGCAGTAGATAGGCGAGGTGACCGTCTCGAAGTTTGGTGCTCTTTCTCTCTCGAAGCATGGCTGCTACCAACTTCAGAGATGCTTGCGCAGCTTCAGTGTTCGTGCTAGGGGCCTCCTTGACCATCTTCACGGCCTCTGTGAGGTAGACGTGAGAATTCTGGTCAATTTCGGCTAAGGGAAGCTTGACGATAGTCGACAACAACCGGAGTGCCGAGACCTTAACCTCCTCCTGAGCTTGGACGAGTGAATCACCAATGACGGGAAGGAATCCAGCCATGTTGGCCGGCGTCAGCAGAGAATCGTGCTTGTTCAGCACCGAGCGCAGAACGTCAAGCGCAAACCGGGTAAGTTTGTGAACATAGGATGAGGTAGTTCCTCGGTTCTCCCCACGTTTCTGGCCACGAAGATTGACAAGGAACCGCTGTTCGGAAGCTGACACGGGGGCTTGTGATGCGTTTTTGGTAGGATCTTGATAGGACTCTTTGATGACTTCGTAGCAGAAGACGAGGAGATCCCGGCTTTCTGCTCCAGGATTTCTCAAGAGACCTACTCCGATTCTCCGCAGTAGCTCGTCAACCTTCTTGACAATGGTCGAATTGAGCTTTTCGCGCAAAAGGGATTGCAGAGGACGGATCAGGTTAGGCAGTTCACGAATGGTAGCGTTCTTTGCCAACAATTCCATGGAATCGTAGCTCTTGTTACTCTTCACTTCCTTCATCTTGCTCACATATTCCTCTGCATCCTTTTCTTGGCCGACAGTGCCGAAAGTATCGTCCATGACGACCGCACTGAGATCCGCTAGGCAGTAATCTAGATCACCTTGCTTGAAGCTATCGGTTGTCACGACAAGGATAGAGTGCACAGTGAAGGAAAGGACGTGGAGTTGATAGCCCTTGGTAAGAGTGCTCCGGAGTTCCTTCAAGATATACCCGAAATACACAGGACCCAGAAGAAGGGAAACGTCGGTGAGTGTCTTCCTGGCTGTGTCACGAGCATCTTGGGAGCGACTTTTCAGGATGCCACACACATCCAAAAGAACAGGTGGCAGGCGAATCGCCATATCCTCTTCTGGTAGAAGTTTTAGCAGCTTAATGACCGTCACAGCCGCTGGCAAGCGCAAACTCATCTGTGCCTCGTCCTTGTGGTGAATGAAATTGGTCAAGAATGGCGTGAAGTTTGTAGTCAACTCAGTGGCGACCTTGGAGGTCGATGGTATCGTTTGGGCGAGTTTGCATTTGACCGGCTCCGAAGTCTCAACGCCCTCCATTTCATCCCCGGTTGCGGTCTTGGATGTGCTGATTTGACTCATCGCGGTGGTCAAGGCATCAGCCATTCTACCTAACAGACGCAAGACATTTTTCTCCATCTCCGGCTTGCTTTGCATGTAGCCGCGATATCTGCGGAAAATGGCGCGGAATTGACTCCAATCCAACCACTCTGCCAGAGCACCAATTGTCGCGACAGCCTCCGCGATCAGATTGTGAGTGGCCTCATCAGCTTCTGCATCGAACACGAAATGCTCATTCAGTGGGATGAAAATCGTGCTAATATTTGACGCCTGGAGCTTTCCTTTCGACGCCTCCGTGGCCAAACGACGCAATGCCCGAAGCCGGCGGTGCTGCTGGATGTGAAGGACGTTGCTAAAGAAGGACGCCTCTTCATCATCTCCTACAAGTAGGCCGTGCATGTCCTGCACAGTTGACCTGGTAGGGTTCATCTTAACGAAGTAGCCGAGCGCTGAAACAAACTCAGCCCGAATGAGTTCGGATTTTTGTTTGATTCCAGCTTGTAATGCTGGGAACAGGACATCCGCAGACAGGGGCTCGAACTCCTCAGTGGAACCCGTAGGTAAGGCGGCTCTCTCCATGAATCGTTTCAGGCCGAAGGCCGCACTCGATCTGATAGAAAGCTCTTCTTCGTCCTTCACATGATAAAGCATGTTGTAAAGCAGGGGCAGCCATTGCTTTGCATTGAACGTCTCCCAGAGCTCGTCATTGATTCTTCTGAATGCCTGTAGTCGACGCTCGTAGTCAACCTCGAGCTTCTTCCTCGAAATAGAGTTCAGGTCTTCACAGAGGGCGGCAACCTCGACAAGTTGAGGGTCATGCTTTGCAAAGGCAATGAAAACTCTCGATAGCACTTCCCGATTCATGTCATCTCTGAAGTAGTCGAACATAGAAGATACTGCCTCAAACACCTCCTGGAAGAGCTTAGGGTCTTCCTTGGAATCGCACAAAGGTAAGAAGTGCTCCAATATGCGGAGAAGGCCAGACTTTGTCTTGGGCGACACCCGATCCGCAGGCTGGCGAAGAAGATAGGTGGTAATGCTGACCAGGCTAGTGGTCTCCTTCGAAGACTCGACGCACGGGGCAAGAAGAGACAGTGTCTGAACACCTGAGTTCAGCAAAGGCTTCGATGGGCCCCGCTTCAGTAGGCGGCCGAAGTGAGCCAGCGCGTGTTCGATGTATGGCGCCAGAACCTGCGAGCGAATCTCTTCCGCGGAAAAATCACTCATCTTTTCCTGCTCTTCAAGCTGTTTCCCAGTTGCAAGTCCCACAAGAGGGGCGACTATTTCATCGATAATGAAAATCTTCACTTCGTCGCGAGTCGATTCTACCGCCAAACAATCCAAAATTTTCGTCAAAACGGTGTCATTGTGTTGTACCAGGTAGAAAGAGGACCGCGGGGAAGAAGCCCAGTTGTGGAACAGTCGAAGTAGGCCAGAGACTGCTTGGGTTGTCTCCGTCGCGAAGTTCTCAAGTCTAGGGTTAATCACTTCCTTGAAGATGACTCGAACGTATGGTGTCCAATCATTGTCCTGGGTGATGGAGAAAATGAGATCGAGGCACTTGATGCAGGTCTGTCGAATGCTACGCAGAATGTTGAGCTGTTTCTCGTCCTGCACATCAGTAGAGTCATTTATGGGCGCTGTCTCTAGCTCGCGACAAGCGCGAACCAGACAGAAGAGAGCAACGTCCATAGATTGCTCGGCATACGGCTTCATTCGGCTCTGGAGTGTCTCAAAAACAGTCTCAATCATCTTCAGCAGACCAGTTTGTCGCCGCGGGCTCGCCAATTCCTGCGAGAATACTTTCTCGTCGACTTGGCCATCCTTCACCAACTGAAGATCGGCAAGAGGACCAAATGATACTTGCATGAAGATCCCGAACTCCTGATCTGGCAGCTGGGACAGAGTCCGAAGGATGGCTTTTCTTCGACCTGCCTGTCCAGCTTGCCCAGCACTCGCACCAGCCTTGGAGATCATCCTGCCATACAAGATGCGGAGGAGGATAGGAATAAGTTCAGCCCTATGCGCCTCTTCAATCACACTGTCGTCCCCGCCCACACGAACGAAAATAGACAGCTCATCCCTGAAGCGAGATTCATCCAGAATATTCAAGAGGTTCTCCTGATAAGGAGTGATGCTCTGGGACTTCCAGGTAAAGAGAGCTTTGAGAGTAGACTTCTGGATTTCAGAATTTCCGTGGCACAACAAACCGAGGAGGGCATCGTGGACTTCAGGCGCCCTGAAGAGGACTCGTGGGTTTATGAACTGGCCCAACAGAGCAAGAAAAGACAGTCGATCATGGAATCCCCATGGTATATACGAGTCTTGCTCTTCGGCCTGCTGAACCGCACCGAAAGAGCCATCGTCTTCGTCCCGAAGTGCCCAGGACAGGAAGAAGGGTATGACTTGACGAGATCGCTTTTCGGCGATGTTTGGCACCGCATTAAGAACTCGTAAAGCATGAGTTCTAGGGGTGGGGGGAATGATCTCGGAGAGGGCATGGTCCTGTTCAAAAGAGCTCGCCAGAGCAGACGTTGGTTGCTCGGCATTTTCGAAGCGAGAAGCACAAAGATTCTGGATATTAACCGCATTGAAACACTGGAACTCTGCAGATACGTATGAGGTCGCGTTCTGGGTTTCAGCGTCCTCGGTAGGAATGGCAGACCCTTTCTCGTGAAGCCATTGAACGGCAAGGTCCGAAACAATCTTTTCTCCTTCCGACTGCTCGCTGACAGCCTTCAAAGCGGACGCGGCATCATCCCACAGCGGGGCCAATTTCTTCGAGAACAGTCCAAAGCAAAAATTGGGGATAAGCCTCGGTAGAAAGCGATGAGATAGTACCTGATGATACGATATAGCCAACTTGCGCACCTGCATGGATAGAACACGTGCCGACTGTAGAGTCAAGGGACTTTCTTCGATTTCGATGGCTGTCGAGATAAGGGAGAAGTCATCGCCGGACGCTTTGACGATCTCTTGCAAAATCTTCAAGGAAACCAGGCGCAGCGAGTGAGAAGGTCCAGCAAGATTGGTAATGAGTACATCGGCGAACTCGCCTAGCGTAGACTTGTTGAAATCAAGTTTACCCGCGCAGGCTGAAACATACGACAGAGTAGCTTCCAAAAACATGTCCAGGCGAGAATGCTTGGATGCAACAATGCTAATATACTCCCACAGCTCTCGGTCTATGCCACCTTCCTGCGTGGCCAACTCGACATATGTTTTGAAGCCTCGACCGAGGAAAAATTTCGTGGTGGCCGTCAATTCCGAGTTGTTGCTCTTCAACGCACGAAGCACATGCTTATGGAGGCATTTGGTCATTTCCGGTATGAGGGACGGTTCCGCGGATAAGGACACGGCATTGGGGAACTTGGAATATGCGTTAAGGAGAGTCACCTCAGTGTCATTTGGTCGATCCTTTTTGAACGTATCCTTGATACGAGCCTTCCAGGGGGCAGAACAAGAGAGGTACCCAGGCTGAGCAGTTTCCGAGGTGATGCAACCAGCATGGTTCAAGCGAAGGATGGTCAAGCAGAGTTCGTGCTCGTGCTTCTGCCAAGAGTTATTCACAAACCTAAGTATCCAATGTTAGTATATGAAGGCCGATAGCCATTTGAAAGCAAGACTTACTTTTGGAAGTACGGGAGTACCACACTATGGAACCGCTCCGCGCCCCATTCTGAAAAGGTGGCGCAGAAAGGCAAGAAGTATGCCGACAGGTGATCACTGGTCACAGCTTCCATGATCAAGCGCATGAACGGCAGCATTTCATCCATGGGTGATAGTTGAAGGGCATACGCAACTGCAGTGAGAAGCTGCGGTAGTGCCTCGGCATAGGGTTCCGGCGTTGCTGCAGCTTTCTGGAGCAAAGAGAGGAACGTCTGGTGCACTGGTCTCCAGGTCTTGACACGGGCTGCTTTGCGGGTTGCGACGCAGAGGAAGAGTAACCGGCTGTGGGCGTTTGCGAGCTGCTTGTTCGCGATCGTGGAAGTAGCTTTGACATGCGCGACAATAGTGTCTAGTATCGGCTCAAATGTCTCTGGTGTCGTTCCGTGCAGGACATTGACTAGGACGCCGCTTACGACATCCAAACCAAGACTGCTCCTCAACTCATCGTCCGTCGAGATATGCTTCAAAAGACAGCCAAATATGTCTGTTCCGTTCGAATGAAGCCCAAGCTTGACACCCTTGATGGAATCAGCAAACATGGCCATAAGCCCATCCTTATAGAGTTCAACGTTGTTGGATGTCGCAGCAGTTTGAGAAAGGTCATCGAGTAAGAATGACACGGCACGGTCCAGGGGCGTGCTGTTCTTGTAATATACTAGACCCGCCTTGCGAATCAGGAAAGACATGGACTCGGCGGCGAATCGAGCGACGAACGGCTTCTGTCGTTCTTTGCCCAGGTACGGCGCCATAATCCCCAGCAGTTGTCTCAAATCGGGGACCAAAAGTCTCGACAGAAACTTGAAGATCCAAGCGAGACATGTGAAGCTCCATTCCACGACCTCAACCTCCGGCTGTGTGGCAGCCACCGATGCGACGAGGGTCACAGAGGCGGCAAAGTGTTTCTCGAAGCGCACTCCCAAATCTCTCGCGAACTGAGCGAGCAACCCTAGGAGAGGTTCCATCGACAAGTGATCTCGCTTCCCGATAAACTCCACCAGCAAATTCATAATCTTATCCTCATGGTACAGAATCTGGGCCAGAGACTCGCATAGTGGATTGACTCGACGGGCAAACTGGGTGAAATTATCCGACAGGTTTAACTCTGTCCAGTGTTCGTATGCGGACCGAAAATAAGACGAGGTTTCGTCGCTTTCTTCCCCAAAGCTCGGACGGCGCACGCGATGAATCGGGTCGATCTTCAATTTGGCGACCCGCTGGGAGAAGGGCTCGAATCGATGCGATTTGGTGGTTTCTGTCCCTGTCTTCAGGCGCTTCACGGGCTTGGCCCGCGAAGAAGACGACGCTGCGACCATCTTCGACGATGATGGCAGGAAATCACGCAGCGCCGGAGCAAAACGTGGGGTGAGCAGAAGCGTGACGGTCAGGCGTTCAAGCTCGTCGACAAAAAAATTCATCGGCGCGGGTTTATTCCGGTGCGCCGATAAGCCCCATCACGTGGTGATACGGAGCTCCACCACATTAATCCGTCGCATGCAACAACCTTCAACTTCGCTCTTCCATATCATGCGGCCATTGCGCTAGACACGATCACGCAAGCAGAACGAACCCAAGATGGCTTCGAAAATGTGCGCATTGTCCCTTCCCGCCGCGGTAGCACTCTTCACTAACACTGCTGTTTAGTGTCGTCATTGGCAACGTCAATTGCCAGTTGCAAGAAGTCTTCACGAAGCTGGCCAAACTCCAAGCCAAGCAGAATTTCGCATTGGCAATTATTGCAGGTGACCTTTTTGGGGACTGCTCTACCGAGCGCGAGCTTGACGAAATCTCCGCTCTGCTCCAGCAGAACATCGCAGTGCCCCTCCCGACCTACTTCACACTCGGAAGTCGACCACTACCCACGCGCATCATCGAGCGCATTGAGGCCGACGATGAGGTCTGCCCCAATTTGTACTTTCTGGGCCGTCGCGGAACCCTCAAAACTGCCGAGGGCATTCGTTTAGTCGCTTTAGGCGGCAGCCTGAGTACAGACGATACCAAGCCGCTCACGGACAAGTACCAACCTACCTACACGGTGTCGGATGCCAAAGCGCTCTACGGCGCACACAGCGCAGACATTCTCATCACACACCAATGGCCGAAGGATATCCGCGCCCGGTCCCAGGTTGCGCTGCCAGATGGGTCTACGCCTCCGCCAGAGGTCCCGTGCATCGCAGATCTGGTCTCAACCCTCAAACCGCGATACCACATCTCCTCATCAGACACCTTCTTCTTCGAACGTGAACCTTTCTTCCACATGCCCACTGAGGACAATCCCGACGCAAAACCTCTCACCCGCTTCATCAGTCTCGCCTCATACAATAATCCCTCCAAACAGAAATGGATGTACGCCTTCTCCCTCGACCCCACAGCTCCGGCCCCCCTCACCATCCCCACGGGGACAACCGCGTCGCCATTGCCCGCCATCCAGCCGAAACGTAAGGCGCTTTCGAGCCAGAAAGACTCCTTCAGCCGATTTGCACCCACCGACGATGCCGACAGCCATCGTCCACGGAAACGCGCGCGCGCCCCTCCTCCCGGGCCAGACCAATGTTTCTTCTGTCTCTCCAATCCCAACATCGCCACCCACCTTATCACCTCCATCGGCAACGAAAGCTACCTCACAACCGCGAAGGGGCCCCTCCCCACCCCGAAGACTTTCCCTGCCCTCGGCTTTCCAGGTCACATGCTCATCATTCCTTTCACACATTCTCCAACCCTCCACAGCATCCCCGATGCTGAATCCCGCGCCTCCACCACCGCCGAAATGCAACGTTATCGTACCGCGCTGCACCGCATGATCCAACAACGCTCCAATGGTTCCCTTGGGGCCGTCACCTGGGAAGTGAGCCGCGGCAACGGTATCCACGTCCATTGGCAATTCCTCCCCGCGCCAGCCTCGCTGATCTCCCGTGGCCTTGTCGATGCCGCTTTCCGCGTCGAGGCCGAGAACCTCAAATACCCGAAGTTTGAGACCGCCTCGCCAGCGGACGACCCCAGCGCTGAGCCGGGCGACTTCTTCCGCGTTTGGATCTGGGGTCCTCCCTCTGTGGCGGATGATGCCTCACCTGGGGGGGAGAAGGACGGGGCCGCTGGCACGGATAAGTGTCTGGTTCTACCACTGGGACCGGAATTCCGCTTTGATCTACAATTTGGCCGGCGGGTGATGGCCAAGTTGATGGAGTTGGAGCAGCGCATCAACTGGCGGAATGATGTGCAGTCTGAGGCGGAGGAGGAAGCAGATGCGACAGCATTTAAGGAGGCATTTAAAGATTTTGATTTCACTTTGGAGGAGTAATGTATATAACCATGGATTGTGCTGGTGGATACGGGCAGGTACAAAAGTCTCAATAATATGAACGGTTGGATACCCAAGTTGTATAACATCAAAATCCCGTACCAACGATGGACAACCCTCTGCCGACGCCTCAGAAAAACTTCAATATGCTGGCTATTCGACACTGTTGAATGGAAAATGACAGCGAGACCACCAAAGGTGTTGACACTCCCCAGGTCATAATACAGTCAATCTCAGCGCTTCTCTCGTTCTGACCGATACAACCTCACGGACCAATTCATAAATCAAAGAACTTTGCTCGTCGACTTGCTACCAGTGGAATGAACAGCTCGCTCAGCATGTTGAGAAACCTCGCGACATAATGTGTGTAGCGAACACCTTCAGCAGACATGGACGCAAAAGCACCATGACGAGAGAGTACAGAGCTGGCCCAAAGTTGACGGTAGTGATTTTGACACCCATATTGATAAGCTTCAACACAGCGCGTACAGGCACACAGGCCTCGGTCATCGATGATAATATCGGTTTCATTCCCACGGTTTGACGATCGAAAATTGCCTGAAAAGACACGAATTAAGAAAAGAACTCGATCATCGACCTGCCGTTGAACAAGCGGAGGCATCTAGCTAGACTGCTGGCTTAGCCGAGCAATTTCTCCCTCGCAAATGACCTGGGAGGTTGGGTGAAGCAGGCTGCCATTTCTCACTCCGGAGTTCCTTTCTATCTCTCTTGATGGAGAAAAGAATAACGACCTTGGTGTCCTGGAAAGAATTCTGAAACCACCAGGTTGCATCTCGACGAAGCTTTGCTACGACTGTCACGAATATTGGCCAGTCCCTAAGCGGAGCACTAATAGATCTTCGATCACGCGCGTAGACGCACTCATCGAGCTATTCATCGTGAGCATGAGAACCCATAGCTCGTGTCTTCGGAGACGGTATCAGTGCCAACCACTGGTGGGTTTGGAGGACAGCATGATCGATTTGGTACTGTCAGAATCCAGAAAAGCATGAAATTCACCGTCCCAGGCGCATTTGGTATGTTCACACTTTCTGTGGTCTAGCACTCATTTTCATTTCACAGGTACGCTCCTCGAAGGCCCACTCAATGATGCTACTGCGCACGAACTTCTTGCCTGCGGCGATGCTCGCACACCCAAAGCACTGGAGTCCTTCCCCACACAATACCGCCGTCTGGCGCCCCCAGCGGATAGTACCGGTGGTCAATGTAGCGACTCACCCCTCTCGTTCTTCTGTCGTTGGCAGCAGACGGTATGACTGTGATCAGGCGAGTCATACCAGCCCAGATAAACCAGAATGCGATAGCTACCAGGCTGTGGATAGTTGCTTGCGACATGTCCCGAATGACCAACCATTGGTTACCTTGCCAGTCGGCTTGCTCTACCTGATCACGAACCGCATTCAGCACGTTCCGCGACTGCTTTTCAGAGCATCATGGTGCTGAGTGGAGTTGATCTTTCTGTAGTAAGTCGCACTTCCCACCGACCACCGGAAATGAGGGCTCAATCCGAGCACGACGATGAGAGATACCGGTGGTCGGCTCAAATCAGGAATGAGAACTGTGCGTAGCAGAGGGGGAAAGAGAGAGACCGGGGCGTATTTATGCTTGCAGAGCTGTATTCACGTACCGGGTGAATTGTTAGATTGTTAGGCCGAGAAAATATATGGTGAATTCAATAGGAATGGATAGGTGAATGCCATGGACGTCGTTGTCACTGCCGAAACATACATACTACCTAACAATGAAGTGGTCATATTGGTTAAGGTTGAGAGTCTGACAAGATCACGACCCATTGAATGCAAAAGATCCCTCATTCCATTCTAAAGAGAAATAAAGAGTCTCCACGACAGCAAGGCATGCTTAAAGCGAGTAAAGCACAGCCTGACATTCTCCCATTCATGGCATTGTGAGCAAGAGGCTGAACCTATGAGATGTATGGTACAGACTGGGAGCAAGGACTGGTTGCGTGCATTAGAACTGAGAGAGTGCCGCGATTGTACATACCTCAGCACTACCAAAGTTCGAAGCAACGCTATCCTACTGTCAATAACCCTATCCCCATCCATCCAAGAGGCAGGCAGTGCATCTACGCCTATGATTCGAAAGAGGTCACATTCAGGGACCTTACTCTTCTCAGACAGGATCCCCGCTTTTCCATTCATATTAGCATACTACATTACTGACTCCAACCATTACCATAAAAAATCCCGCTTCCGCTCCTGGATGCCGACAACTCCCGCGATAGCCTATGGACGCTGGAACTGCAGATACCATACATACAACCATAGACCTTGATTTGATTAAACCCTTACTTCTCTTCATCAACACTCGAAGAAAACAACCAGAGGGGACGGCAGAGGTGAGACATGGTTAGGAATGCACGCAATAATATTCACCGTACCACATATAAGCAGCGGACGAACCCTAAACTGCATCACTCTAACCCTAATTTGCCGGCCGAAATCCAATGCAACCTAAGCATGACCCCATCACGAAATACCTACGCGAAAGCATACGAGCCCCTCCAAAACCAATAGCAAAAATAAAAACAGATAAGGATCAAAGTGGAAGAAGCAAAAAGGAAATGTGTGACGAGAGTGGGATTTGAACCNNGCCATCTCGCCATTGGATGAAAGAACGTACCAGAAATTGACTAGTTATTCCAGATTGTATAGATGGATGTGTGGACCGCAGAAAGATGGGAGATGGGAATTAGACTATTGGAAGTACTCCGTATGGGGTACCAAGAGCTCCTACCTAATGTCATCAATTCCAACAGTACCTAAATGACTGCCGGGACGTCTCTGCAAAGTTCCCCAGGTAGTATGATAGTCTAAATGCATGAGCGCTTCCATTCCCGCCGCGTACCCAACTACCCATGTGGTAGTAGTACCCACGCCCCAGCGCCAGCAATGACCACCGCCGCGACAGGTCCAACACCCATCCAATCGGTCACAAACCCCGGCAAGACCGGACTGATCTGCGGGGGGGAGCGAATCACCGGATACAGATACCACGGCGAGGTGATGGTCATCCACACCAGCACCCAGAGAAAGCCCACCGCTTTCATCCACGGCCGGGGACCGGTGGTCTGCACCGATGGATCGTATCGGGTGTACAGCCACTGGGCGAAGTCTTCGAGCAGGATGGCGACGGCACTGGAACAAAAGAAGAGGACGGGGCCGGGGGTGTCGGAGATGCCGATGGTGGCGTTGTTCAGGACGTGCAGGATACTCGAGAGGAAAAAGACGGTGGAGATGTTGGTGTAGCGTTCTACGAGGGAGGGATGGGGGAGGTGGAGGATCCGTTGGGTTAGGAAGGATGCGTGGGATTGAAAGGGGGCCCGGAAGGTTTGATGCCAGAATTTCCTGCGAGGGGTTAGAGCAAGACTGATGCGTTGGGAAGAGGTCTTGGACGAGAAGGCGATGTACCTACCCCCAGAAGTTGCGGATGGTGTACGCGTCCTGGACGGAGCCGAAGAACGGCGGCCAGTGTTCGGGAGGGGACAGACCGCTGCCGACGAACACTATAGCGAGG